>BLBF01012669.1:0-12823 GCA_015471245.1 Laticauda colubrina | reverse complement strand
TACAATGACGTGGGATAATACCCGAAGGAAGCTAAACAGCACACATGTAAGTACCCGCGAAAGCCTAAGAAAACATATATATATGTTTTAATATATATTTTATATTTTATATAAAATATACAAAAAAGTTTATATAAATCTTAGTTCACATTGTTCTTTGGCTTCCTCTTTTCCACCTACTGCACCTTCTTCTTTTTCAGTCATCATTTGGCAGTCCTCTTGGAATTCAATTTATGAAATTTCTTTTTCTGCCTCTTCCTCTTTCACTCTGAAAAATTCTGTGTAAAATGATTCAACTTTCTCAATTGAGTCAATTCTGTATCTCTGTTCTTGCCGTGTAAACATCAAATCTTCTGGAATCAGCCATCTATAATTCACCTCTTTCTTAAGTAGCTATTTAGTCAAAAATTGGTATTTTCTTCTCATCTCTCTCACTCTTCTGGGTACTTGTTTCAAAACCACAATCTCCTTGTCTTTATATTTCAATGTTTTCTCTCTTGCCACTTGCAATATTTGCATTTTAATGGCTTTCTTTGTAAATCTAATGTGAACTTCTCTTGGTAGGCTATTTTTCATTGCGTATCTTGTGAAAACTCAATAGACCTCATCTATTCCATCCATCATCTTCTCTTCAGATATTTCCAAAGCTTCTGCCAATATTTCTATCATTATCTCAGCTAGATTTTGTCCTTTTTCTTCCTCTATATTTTGAAATCTAAGGTAGAATTCTGATCGATCCATCTCCCATCGCAACATAACACTTTTATCTTGTTCAACCACCATTAATCTGTTATCAGTGTCTCCAATCTTCTTATCTCTTTATCTTCTTCAATTTTCAATAGTCTCTCATCATACTTCATCATCATTTGTTGGATATTCTCCACTTTTTCATCAGTTTTCCCTGTTCTTTGTTCAATGTTCTCTGTTCTTTGTTTGATGTTCTCAATTCTCTTTTCAATATTCTCAGATCTTGTTTGAACGTTTTGAATTCCTTGCAAAATCATCTGCAGGGTCGATTTTTCTTTTTCTTGTTCTTTCTCTTGCCTAAACATTGTGTGTATTGAACGTTTTCCTCCAGATGGTGGAGAGGAGGAAGTAGAAGTTGAAGAATCAGGAGCTGTTAATTTCTACTCATTTCAAACAATTCAAAATCTTCAGGTTCTTCTAGACCCTAATCCAATTATGATATAACCAATTGCAATTCCAAATAAAAATAGTAGGGGGAAAAAGCCAAATAGTAATAATGATAAAAAGGAAAAAAAAAGGAAAATTTCTTCAGGTTCTTTTATACTTTAATCCAATTGGTTGAGTAGAGAACATTAAAAAATCAAAAATGAAGAAAAAGACCATAAACACACACAAAGGAGAAAAAGTTGTAAAATCCAAAAGAAGACAGAAAAGTGAGGAATAAAAAGCTAAAAAAAAAAAGTAATAATTCTTCAGGTTCTTCAACACCTTAATCCAAATTAAAAGGTCTCAAATATAAAAGGTTGCATAACAGGAGGAGAAAAAAGTCCAAGGAGATAAAAAAAAAAGGAAAAAATCAGTATGGGAGGTTGACGGAAAAACAAAAATACCAACAGGGCAGAAAGAGAGAGAGAGAGAGAAAAAGGCTACTCCCTTAAAAAATAATTATTTTGTTACAAAATAAAAAGCAAGCATAAAAGTTTAATTTATTTCAAAAAATAAACTGTTAAGGAGGGGTAGGGCAGCTTAGGAGAAATTAAAACACACACACACACACACACACTGCACTTTGTTTAATTATCCAAGGCGCTTATTATAGCACTGTTCTCCACAGACTTATCATCTTTTTTTTCCTATAAAGTTCAACACCAGGCTCCAGATGTTGATAGAAACCCAGAAGAGCACCTGCAATAATATTCTCCCGTGCTCTTCCCTCTATCTTATCAAATAGCAATGTCCTTGAGAAAAAGAGTCTCAGTTCTTTCTTTCTCAGATTTGTCTGGTCACAAGAGAAATAGAATATTTCCAAGCCTCTAGTTGGCAGTGTTACAAAGTTTCTTTGCTTTCACTTTCCCCCTCCTTTCCCAACAAAATATAATAAGGATTAATAAGAAAAAAAACAGATATTTAAAAAGAGAAATAGCTAAAGGGAGTCTCTAGCCTGAGATGTTACAAAATCAAAAAGGAGAGAGAAAATTAATGGAAAAAAAAACCAGCCCAGTTTCAAAATATAAGATCATGTATAGAAAATCCAGCAATGAGAAAAAAAAATTACTTTGACATTCCTATTTAAAATCGCCGCTTAATCACTTCTGTCAAAACTTTTACAGATTCTAAATTAGTAATAAACCCCAACAGCTAGATAAAATTTTAATGGGATCAGGAAAAAAGAATATAATTAGATTTTACAATTGTTTACTTGAAATAGAATTAGAAGAAGAAATAATAAAAGGAAATATGATTGCTTGGAGTAGGAATGTAGGACGTAATATCACTTTAAATGAATGGGAAAAAGTCTGGGGAAGTAATAATAAGATTACAAAATCGGTAGCATACATATAAACTATTTTATAGATGGCACCTTCCTCCTTCGAGATTGGCGAAAATGTGCCCCAAAATGAGTCCAAAATGCTGGAAATGTAAAAAGAAAGAGGGAACTTTTTTCCATATGTGGTGGTCATGCACAGAAGCCCAAAAATATTGGAAGATAATAAGAAATTGGCTGGAAGATATTCCTAAAGAACAGATCGAATATAAACCAGAGCCTTTTCTACTAGGGATTTTGACAAACAAATATCAAAAAAGACAAAATATATCACAATACATATATTAACAGCAGCTAGGTTGGCTTTTGCTCAGTGTTGGAAGCTTCCACAGACACCCACAAAGGAGAAGATTATCCAAAAAAATTCAAACTGTGCAGAAATGGACAGATTAACATTCGCTCTAAAAAACAAAGAAACTTCAATATATTATAATAGCTGGAATTATTGGTGTAAGTGGTTAGAACAAAGATGAATTTTATAATATAGGATTGAAAGAATAAGATAAATTTATATGAGTGATGTATAAATTCTGTTAAAGATAAAGTGTTTAGAGATAGTAAAACCAAAGGAAGAAAAGATCTCACAAATTGTCGAAAGTAAGAATATTTTTAACAAATTTTCTTTTTTGTATTTTCTTTTTTGTTTTTTCTGTTTTTCTGGTCCTCTTTTCCCATTCCCTCTTTTTCTTTTCTTTCTACCCTTCTATTATGTACATGTTATTATGTTGTTGTGTTTTTTTTAATTGTAAAATTAGTAAAATTTGTTTTTTTTAAAAAAACCTTTACAGATTCTTTCTTTCCTTTAGGGTATCCTTTCAAATCTTAAAATATAAAAAAAGTTCTCACCAAACCGGCACACTCTCTCTTTCTGTTCTCTTCTGTTTCGGAGCTGTCCCAACTTCAGCAGCTTTAATGGCTGCCTCTCTGCTGCTGGCAAGAAGAGCTTCTCCTGGATCTACCAGGGACTTTGTGGTATCCCTGGAATCGACAGGATGCGCTCTTCACTTTCACTATCTCTTTGGGATGGTTTAGAACTAATTGGACCGTCCAGGTGCAAAGATATCAGCAGCAATCTCAGACCTCCAAGATCATATGTTTTATCGTCGTGATGCCAGCTCCGCCCCCCAAACCTAATTATAAAATATAATCATGGGAGAGAAAAAATTGATTACAATTAATATAAATGGACTTAATTCAGCCGTTAAAAGAAGGAAAACTTTTTATAAATTAGAGAAATTAAAATTTGATATAATTTGTCTACGAGAAGTACATATTAAAAAGCAATATGAACAATTGTTGATACAGCCAAAATTAGGGAAAATATTTACTTCCTTGACACAAAGCAAGAAAAGAGGAGTGGTTTTATATATTAAAGAAACCATTCCAGCGAAATTGATTTATACTGATGACGATGGAAGAATCCTAATGGTGGAAATAATGGACAACAATATGAAAACACTCCTGATTGCAATTCATGCCCTGAATGACAAACAAGAAGAATTTTATAAAAAATTACATATGAAAATAATTGAACTGGACTATGCTAATATAGTTATGATGGAATTATATACAACAAATTGGACTATACAGCACAGAAAACAATAAAGCAAAACTTAAAGACTCTCCCTAAATCTTTCTTTAAAATGGTAGATGAAATAAATTTAAAAGATACATGAGAGAAAGAAATGTCAAAACTAAACAATACATCTTTTATTCAAATAGACATTTATCATGGTCCAGAATAGATATGATATGGATGTCAACAGAATTGTTAACTAATATTCAAGAAAAAAATATTGAATCAAGTACTTGGGCAGATCATAATCCACTGACAATTAAATGGAAAGGACAAAGAAGAAGATCTAGATAGACATTAAATAATACTATTTTAAAGGAAAAATATTTCACAGTGGATGGAGAAAGAATTGCCTTTTTTTTTCCAGAGAAAACAAAAGAGAAGATATATCAATTCAGAATGTACAATGAAGGCATATACCAGAGGCTTGATAATAGACTATACAAGAAAAAGAAATATTATGAAAAGATTAGCCTCTAAGGCATTAGAGGATGAGAACAAAGGATTTGAAAAAGAGCTACAGAAAATGCCACAGAAAAAGGACATAAAGCTAAAAATGGATATAACTAAACATAAAATAAGTCTAATAGAAAAAGAAGAACTAGCACAGTAAATTAGAGGTGCTAAAGAGAACTACTTTGAAGACGCAAATAAACCAGGTAGTGAGCATACAAACTGAGAAAGGAGAAAGAATCAAGGAAAATATTTCAATTAATAGATGACCAAGGTCAAGTTTGCTATGGTAGAAAGAGAAGTAGGAAATCATTCGATACTGGGAAACTATATACACAAGAGAATATTGATAAGGAAAGAGTCAAACAGTATTTACAGAATGCTAATTTACCCCAGATACCTAAAGAGATTGAACCAATATTAGAAAGTAACATAACAATGATGGAGTTAACTGAAGCACTTAAGAAGCAAAATAATGGAAAGGCACCAGGCCCAAATGGACTTCTGACAGAATTTTACAAAACATTACAAGAATTGTTGAACCTTCCATTGCTCGAAGTTATGAATGAAGTTATGTTAAAGAAGAGGATACCTAAATCATGGTCAGAAGCTTATATCACACTTATTCCAAAAGAGGAGACCGACCCATTACAAATCAAGAACTATAGACCTATTTCCCTACTAAACACAGACAAAAAAATTTTTGCTTCAATATTGGCAGAAAGACTTAAAAAATACTTAAATAATTTTATTCATCCTGATCAAAATGGATTTCTGCCAAAGAGACAAATTAAAAACAATATGAGAGTAATTTTGAACACTTTGGAATGTTATGAGGCACATCCTGAAAAACAAATGGCTTTGATATTTCTAGATGCACAGAAGGCATTTGATAATGTGAATTGGCAATTCATGTTATTACTGTTGGAACAGATGGGCTTTACTAGAAAATTTACTCAAGCAATAGAAGCCATATATCATGAGCAAACAGCAAAGGTAGAGGGAGACTTGACAGACTCTACTGACATAAGAAAAGGAACAAGGCAAGGGTGCCCACTGTCACCTTTGTTGTTTGTGTTAGCTTTGGAAGTGCTAAATAGAAATAATAGAGATGAACAGAACATAAAAGGGATGAAAATAAAAAAAAGAATTTAAGTTACAAGGATTTGCAGTTTTTTATCTTCGAAGATCCACTAGAAACAGCACCAAAATTGATGGAAAAGATAGAGACATATGGAAAGGTGGCTGGTTTGAAAATAAATAAAGATAAGACAAAGATCCTGACAAAGAACATGCTATCTAGACAAAAGGAAGAACTGGCAGACTTATTAAAAATCCAGGTCACGAATAAGATCAAGTACTTGGGGATATATTTGACAGCAAGATGCAGAACACTAAAAGAGAATAATTATATTAAACTTGAGCAGCAGATAGCACTTGATTTGGTGAAATGGGAAAATTTACAACTATCATTAATTGGGAGAATATCAACAATCAAGATGAATATACTATCAAGAATTTTATAGTTGTTTCAGACAATTCCAGTTAGGCTTGGAAAAGATTACTTTGATGATTTGAATAAAATTGTTTTGAAATATATATGGCAAGGTAAGAAAGCGAGAATAAAGTTAAAACTTTTGCAAGATGCTAGAATAAGAGGTGGATTTGGATTGCCTAATTCAGAGTTGTATTACCAAGCTACAAATTTGATGTGGGTTAAGGAATGGATAACATTAAGAAATACTAGATTGTTGTCATTAGAAGGACATGATCTGTTGTTGGAGTGGCATGCTTTTTTATGGTACAAAGGAACTAAAATACAGGGGTATTTTAGAAAACATTAATATGGGAGTCTCTGTGGTTAAACTGGAGAAGATTAAAAGACAATGTTATTTGAAAATTCCAGTCTGGTTATCGACTATTGAAGCTTTTTCTTATCCTATAATATATAAAAAGGAACAAACAATTAGATATGGTGAAATATTGAATGAAAAGGGTGAACTTAAAAGGGTGAACAAAAACTAGAGGAACAAGGCATAAAGATGAATTGGTTTTCATACGTGCAAATACATTCAAGATATGATAAAGATTCCAAAACAGAAAGTTTTTATGATAAACCGACTGATTTAGATAAGATTTTGACAGGTACTGATGAAAAGGTGATTAAAAAATTGTAAGGATATTTATTAGAAATTAAACTAGAAGAAGAACAAGTTAAAGAAACTATGATTGCTTGGGGGAAGAATTTTGGATATGGGATTGACCTAGAGAAATGGCAAAAATTGTGGTCTCAAAATTATAAAATGACAATGTCAACAGCATATAAATAAAATATGTATAAGATGCTTTACAGGTGGCATTTTCCCCAGACAAGAATAGCAAGAATATTCAAGAATAAATCCGAAAAATGTTGGAAATGTCATCAGACACCTGGCTCATACTACCATATGTGGTGGACTTGCGCAGATGCTAAAAAATACTGGACTAAAATCCACACATGGTTGGAAAGAATGACAAAAAAAACATAGATTTGAAACCAGAGATATTTTTATTGGGAATTTTTCCTGAAATTTATAGTAAAGACTTGAAACACCTGATTGTAAATGTATTAACAGCGGCTAGGAATGTATTCGCTAAAAACTGGAAAAATGAGAAAATACCATCACAGGAGGAAATTATAAAGAAAATATTGGAATGTGCTGAAATGAGTAGATTGACATTTGAAATTAGACAGCAAGAAGATAAACAATTTTATAAAATTTGGGATCTATTCTATCAGTGGTTAGATAATAAAATATAGTAACAAAATATGTAGACTTTTAGAAAATACTACATATATAAAGATGTATTTTTTCCTTATTATATCTGCAAAAAGATTTTAGGATAGATTTGGGATGATAATATGAATTGTTACAAAATAAATTGAATAAAATATGATTATTTCTTAAAGCATGAATGAATAATAAGTATAGTCAAATGACTGACTGATAATGATATTAATGCATTTAATATTGGATTGAAAATACAAGATCATATATAATATGATTGTAATTGAAGATTACCAAATGGAAGCACAAAAAAAATTGTAAACCAACCGACACACTGTATGTACATATATGGAAGATGGTGTCTTATGTTGATGTTTTTATGTTTTGTTTGTTTATGTTTGTTTTAAAAACCAATAAAAATTCTTTAAAAAAAAGTTTATATCAAAAAGAAAACAAAAATCCAAACATGTAATTGTACTGTATAGCACAGAAAATAAAAAAGCCTTGAAAAGCTACATCTATTTTGTTTATTTCAAGAGAGGTGCTTCATGTGTTCCTTCTTCTGAAGGATTTGCACAGTTCCAGATTGTAATCAAATACTATTCAAAATATGGAAAGGGAAAGAAAAATCTCATTTTATTTCCCAGTTTTTACTTGTTTCTCTGTGTCTGAGTATACATTTTAATATCTATAGCAAAGTGTATATGCTTTTTAAATATCTTAACATACCTTAAATGTTATGGAGGCAATCAACTTGAATACACCTAGATGTGTTAAATATGTCTGTATTCAAATCTTTCTACAAATGAGATCCGCCACCGAGGAGCAGCCCCTCTCACAACCTTCTCTCTCAGGCAGCCTGCTGAGAGCCAGTCCTCTTCTGGCAAAGAGTCAGCTCCTGTGTCCAGGCAGGTATCTGTGGAGCGTGCCACAACGGAGAGCCCCCCGACAGCTGTACTACCCCTGGTGGAGCGCGTGGAGGACCCCCTGACGCAGTGGGAGAAAGTAGACGGCACTTCCATCACAGCACAACCCGCATCCACTCCCAGCTCCACCTCCACAGAAAGGCAGACCAGAGGGGCAGAGCCACACTGTCCTGCTGGAGATAAGAGACACCATCAGGAGCAGCGTAGATCTCCTCTCTCAGCTGGTACACACTGACGCCCCATCCTCCAACCACAAGCCATTCCTCACCTACGTCAACCTGACCCTCATGAACATGTCGGAACCCCAGTACCAGGTGGTGAAGGACAGGATCACCGATCTTCTTCACAACCCTCCAGACCAAGATGAACCTGCTCCCACCCAGTCTAGGCCTGCTACTCCACCCCAGGTGATGTCACTGCCCTTCCAAGGCTTTCCACAGGCCCTCACCTACCAAGGCTACGGCTACCAGAAGGTCCAGCAGCACAGGCAGCCCTTCCCAGTCCAGGCACAGGTACATCGGATGCCACCAGTGCCACAGATGCCCCCCACGCCACCAATGCCACCCATGCCAGTCCTCACCCAGCTGCAGACCAGACATCCCCACTACACTGCTCCTTCCTCCACCCCACATCCAAGCCCAGCCTCAGTACATCTGTCATTGGTATTGGGGCTGACACCCCATGTCATGGAGGAAGGAGCTCTCAACATCACGGGGCTGAGCCAGCTGTCTGAGAGCTTCCTCAACACACTGTCACCTGTTGTCCTCTCAGGGCCAGGCAACCCAGTGGCGCCTCAGACCAGCACTCCAGCAGCAGCCACCTCCACAGCACCTGGACCCTTCACACCTGAGACTGGGCATGCCTCAGAGTGACCAAGAAGAGTGCAAGAGACTGGGTGGCTACCTGTTGACTTTATTTTTGCTTTGGACACTTGACTTGGGTAATTTTTCTTTTACAGCTTGTTATTAATGAAGATTATCTTTGCTTCACACACTTGCTTCATTTATTTTTGTCAATAAAGTCTTGGTGGAAACTTTTAGAAATGGTTTAAGCCTTTGCATGCCTGTGGGATGGGTAAGGATAGCAGTGGGATGGGTATTAGCTGTGGGATGGGCAGGGATACCTGTGGGATGGGCAGGGATAACTTTGGGATGGGTAATAGCTGTGGGATAGATAAACCTCCAGTGCAAGCATAGTGGGACTGTATGGTCCACCCTCCCAGGTGCCACACCTATGACCCTTTTTTATCAATAATAATGTTATCAATCATCCACACATGTCAACATAAACACAACTCTTTATTAAATGCCCTGTTCATTGTAGGCCCATCCAACATATATTGCCCAATCTTTGATGATGGCCTGCACCACTTCTCTGACCACAATGCTGATGGTGTTATGTGGCACCCTCCAGCCGTACTGCATGCTCCTGTAGGTGGTCCCTGAGGCCAGGTGGCGAGGAGTCAGTGCCACCTTGAGCCCAGGGTCCAGGCTGGGCCGGAAGTTGGTGTTTGCCTTGGTCAACCTGGGTCTCAGCTGCTCCACAACTTTGTCAAACATGGCTGGAGGCATCCTCATGAAATTCTGGAATGCACGAGGATCTTCGTTCCTCAGCTCCACCATCAGTTGTACAGTCCGTACTCTGCTCTTCTCGCGATCCATCTTCGGACCCAGACACTTCTTGGCCGCCTCCTTTTCTTCCCGTAGAACAGTTGAAAGAGCCTGTAGATGGCTTCGCACTGTTGCAGAATGATGGTGGTACCAAAAGGAGTGTGTTACGATCCATGGTGGAGATGACTGGATGCTGTGGATGAGCAAGAGCCAGATGAAGGCTGCAGAGGTCTGCACAGCAGGGCTGCTGGACTGAAAGTGAGATCCAGGTGAGTTCCTCCCCCTTTTTATAGCCAATATAGGTTTTCCACTAGGTGTCCTTTTGCATCCTCTAGGCATTCTCTAGACATCCTTAATATCCGAGATCAGTCCCCTCTGCGAACGTTTTTTCCATTTTAATGCTTTCTTTGCAAGCTGCATCTGCTTTCATCCTTTCTCCGTCCATGCTACTAATGCTGCGCGTCCTTTCCGCATCCATTTCGCTTCCTCTATGTGTCCGTTTTCCACTGGAGCGGATTTGAGTTGTGCGGATGCACAGCGGATGCCTAGCGGATATAGCAGACGTGTAACGGATGATGACGGATGTAGAATGGATGTTCCCCGTATGCATTGCGGATGCAGAATGGACGCGTTGGATATATTTTCCATTCAAAAAGTTTTGAGCAGCTCAAAACTTTTTGAGCGGATGGAACCTCAGTCGACGGATGCTGGATGGATAGAGAGGATGAAAAACGGAGGCAGTGAGTACAGAACGGATGAATCGTGTTAACCAATGGATGGCAAGTGTTTCTCTCCGTTGGTGCAGTGTGACATGGGCTTAAGATATACAGTTAGATGCAAAGTTGACACCTTATACCAATCATTAATTACATCATAAAAGCAAATTAGCTTTTTGTAACATATAACATAACATGCAAATTGTGAATGTGTTAGATTAAATGCCACTTGTATCTATACATATGAATGGAAAAGAATACAGCTTAAAAGTGCAGAAATTGACTTCAGAATTGACATTCAGCCAATCAACAATGACAATGCCCACATGTTGACATCTGGCATTGTCATTGTCCTATCATTGTCAACATCTGGGCATTGTCATTGTCCTATCAATTGTTCAGGCTTTATTCTCTGCATCTATTGTAGGTTCTTTGTTGCATTGATATTGTTCTTTTTATTATTTTTAATGTGTTACCAAGAGTCACATCAATGAAAAGAGCAGCTATGTTTTAATAAATAAACAATATCAGTAAATCAATAAATATTATGGTCCTTAATCTGTTTGTTCCAGTCTCTGATCTCATTTATAACAACAAATGTCTATGGGGTCTCAAAAGCAGCTTTGTTAGCCAACCAAACCAAAAGGTATTGAGGGCAGGGCAGTTATCATTGTTAATGGCCTTCGTTAGCCTTAACTTCCATGAATTGGTCCAATTTCCTCTCAAAATTGTCAGTGTATTTTTTGGCAGTGCATTGTTTAATTATGCTTTCTTCATTTTGGGATTTTCCCACTTCACTTTTTTGGATTGTTCTGTTTTATCCTTTTCTTGAGTCTGTTTATCCACAGTGTATGTTTACAACTATTTTCATGCCACTATTCCTTTAATAAACAGCACTCATATTGGTGCCTGTAATACCAGGAGTATGACACTTATCTGCTTTAATTCAGTTTTCTTATTTTAAAACTTGCTCACAAGCAATATGAAGGTCATTTCAACATTTCAAAGAATGATGCACTTGGCATTAGGAAAAGAATTTTTTTAATGCCTGGCTTTTACAAAGTTTTATTTTCCTCTTCATTAAATTTTATGACACAGTTATTTTCCGATGTAAAATACTTTCAAGCATATTGTGATACAAAAATATTGTAGCAGTTTCCTCTACCGATAGAGCAAGCTGACTCAATAGAATCTAGTTATCGTACTGATAGCACTAAGAGGTATAATACATAACACTTTTTGTTCAGTAAAAGTTGATTCCTCTAAAAGAGTAGATCCACCTGAGTGATCTTAATTGCATTAGGAAACTGTTCATGTACGAAGAAAAATTTTCTTCATGTATGAAATTTTTTTTTCTTCGAGTATAACTTTTATAACTTCTATGCATTTTAGAATTATTGCACCCTGAGTCTGTTCACTTAATTTTCTGAATAGCATTTTTGGGAAGACATCAGTATTCTAAATTATCTCGATAAAATATGCTGTTTTTAAACATTATTATTATAGTTGTTATTGTTATTGTTGTTGATGATGTTGTTTTTAATCATTGCACAGTCAGCCAGATGTTCAGCAGTGGTAATTATTATTATTAATATTATTATTAACTTTTATTCATTAAACATGAAACTCAGTCAACTGAATTACTATTACTACTACTACTATGATGATGATGATGATGATGATGATGATTATTATTATTATTATTATTACATACTATATAATAATGTGAAATTATAGCTGCCATTTCTTTAGTTGGTGTTAGCCTTAATACACATCACATTCTTCTCAAGATATCATAATATATCCTCATAGTATATTTGTGATTACAAGCAGTGAGGGTTTAGTTATTTTTAATTATTAATATTAACAGTTAAGATATTATAACATACATTGAATTATTAAATTATAATTAGTAATCATGAATTATTATTATTTATTGAATAGCTGATTTTCCAGTGTGGAATAAAATAATAAATGAATTTAATGGCAAGATAGATTATGGCTAGATATCCATATGTGGAGGTATACACACACATATGTACACATACATTCATTCTTACATATATATTCATATATTCATTCACATATACATATATATGTGCGTATACACACACACACACACACACACACACACATACACACATATACACATATGTTTTCTTAAGTTTTTGCGGGTACTTACATGTATGCTGTTCAGCTTCGTTCGGGTATTATGCTTTTAAAGTTGTAGCAACGTTTCGGCAGAATCTCATCTGCCATCAT
>BLBF01012632.1:0-11778 GCA_015471245.1 Laticauda colubrina | reverse complement strand
TCCCAGAATTCCCCAGCCAGCTTTGCTGGCTGGGGAATTCTGGGAGTTGAAGTCCGCCAGGCTTCAAGTGGCCAAGCTTGGAGACCCCCTGATCTGAGGGACTCTTTCCAGATCCGGCACCCAGCTGTTCCTCCCTTGCCCTGATCAAGACGTTTTGCACCCCGGGGTGTCCCTGATCCCCTCCCTTTCCCCGACGCTGCTCCTTCACCTCGAGTGGGCATCTCGGAGAAAAAGGCAGGCGGGAAGCGGCAGAAGCGGCGCATGGCGAGGGGAGGCAGGCAGGGAGCCCGATCTTGAGGGGGGAGGAGAAACGAAGCAACAACGGCGCTTTGCCGTAATGCAGAAGGGAGCCCTGGGGAGGGGAGGGGAGGAGTGGAGGGGAGGGGAGGGGAGGGGGCAATCTCGAAGTTGGAGCCGAAGCGAGACAGGTGAGGCTGGCCTTCGCAGCGGGAGCGGCGAGATTGGCTTCCCCCGGCCCCCGGGGTCCCCTGAGCGGGCGCCGGTGCCCGCAGCTCCCGGGGGCCCTTCCAGCTGCCTCGGCGCTGCGCAGCCCCTTTTCCGCCCCCGTCGGCCGCAGAAGTTGCAGCTCGCTTGAGCAACTACGGAGGGGGCGGGCGGGCTGGCGGGCAGCGGCGGCGGCCGAGGAGGAGAGTTGCGGCAAGACCGCAGCGTCCAGGGGCTGAGCGGGCGGCGCTGCCAAGCCCGGGGAAGCGAAGCGATCCGGGAGGCCGAGGCGAATCGGAGGCAGGCGGCCGGGCGGGAGACGTACTTGCCGAGCTCCTCGTAGAGCTGGTATTCGTCGGTGAAGCGGGTGCACGTTGCCGGGGTGGCCATGTTCGGACTGCGGGAGACGGCAAGGCTCGGCCGGCACGTCGGCTGGCTCAGCAGCAGCAGCAGCAGCGCCGCCGCCGCAGGAGGAGGCACATCGGACTGGGCGAGGCTCCGGCGGCGCTGGCGAAGGCAGACCAGCGCGCTCCTCCTTCCCGCCTCCGGCCGCTGCGACTCCGGCTCTTCCTCCTCCGCCGCCGCCGCTGCTGCTGCCGCCGGCGCGCCTCCCCGCCCGCTCCACTGCGCACAGTCCCGACCCCGACACGAAAAGGAGGCGGCGTCTGAAGGCAGCCCGGGCCGGCCGCCAGCACCGCGAGATCTCCGCGGCCAAGCATCCAAGGAGCCGCCGCCGCCGCCGCCACCGAAGCCGCCTCCCTGAGGGCCCGCTTGAAGCGCCGCGTTTGGCGGGTGGAGCGGCGGAGGCTGCGCCTGCGTAACAGGCCGGGCGAGGCGCTTTCCTTGCCTGGGGAGGTGCCTCCCCGTCGGGCCGAGAGCGCCGCTTTCCTGCTCGGACCCGGCGCCGCCGCCTGCAGCCGAGCCCGGAGCAGCAGCGCCTTCCCGCCCCGGCAGAAGGCGGAGGGGCCAGCGGGCCTTGGCTCGCCCTTTAGGCCGTCGGGGTCAGGAGGGAGCTGAGGCGGGTGGGAGCGGGAGCCTTTCCAGCAGGTGCGGCTGGGGCCTGCAAGCACGGCGCCGGCCCTCCGCTTTCCGGCATGGCCGGCGGGAAAGGCGCCGGCTGAGTCGCGCTTCGCGGGGGATGGAATTGCAAGTCCAGCGCCGGCTGTGGCGAGGAGCAGCGGCCGGGCCCAGCGGCCGAGGAGAAGGAACCGGAGCGGCGCGGTGGCCGGGCTGCCTTCTGGCCCGCTGGATTCGGGTATTTCCTTCGGTTGGCCAGGCCGTCCGTCGCCGAACTGCAAGCGGCTTTCGTCTGTCGGCAGAGAGGAGGCTGAAGCAGGCCTCTCTGGAGTCTGAAGCTCTCGAGTCCACGGGCGGCGGCGGCGGCTGGGGAGGAGAATCAAAACAGGGCAGAACAAGCGTTGTTCACCCCGGTTTATTGGTTGCCGGGTTTTCCTTCCCTTTCCTGGGCTCTTCAAATCACCTCTACCGAATACCTGGCCGCAAACTCGTCGGCCGGAGTTTAGCCGAGCCCGTTGGGCAACCCCAGGCCACGTTCCTGGAGCTCAGGAGAGCTGCAAAATGGCTCTGTTATTCTTGCCTTGAGCAGCAAGAACTGCCCTGTGGCGCTGTGTGAACTTCCCTTTTCCCCTTGGGGAAAAGGATCCAGTAGTGCTGTGGCGTTATTTTTCCCTGCTCGTTGTGTCATGTGTTGTGGGTTTTTTAAGGAGCTGTGAGAAAAAGATGTGTCTGAAAATTAGGGGATGTGCGTAT
Organism: Laticauda colubrina; assembly: GCA_015471245.1. Lineage (NCBI taxonomy): Eukaryota > Metazoa > Chordata > Lepidosauria > Squamata > Elapidae > Laticauda > Laticauda colubrina. The sequence continues at coordinate 9,564 of BLBF01012632.1, read as the reverse complement.
GCCTTCAGTTGTGAGGGGGACCTGTTGCGCTTCTAGTTGCTTACAGGTGCACCACGAAATACTCTGGCCTGCATGCTCTTCAGTGCCCATGTGCTCAAACCCCACCACGGGCTTCATAGGCCCCTGTTGTGGATGAACTAAGTATTTCTGGGTTCTGGTTTTAAGGTGAGTATCCTGAACTATGGAAGCCTTTGATCTTCTTCAATACATCATATAAAATAATAAAATAAAGGCTCAAGGGGAAGGCACATTAGAAAGAACAAGATCTTTGGGGCTCTTCAGTTCCCTTCCTGTTCAGAGTTTCTTAAGAAGGTTTGCTTTTCCGATATCAATAAAGATGATTTTTCCAGAAAATATGTGAAGAGCTGTAATTAGTGATTTAACTATATTTTCATTTTGGATGTGTTTTTGTTTATATCATGTGTGCTTCATCTTGGGTGACTAATTGGTTTTTGTTACATTGCAGTTATATTGTAAATTATGCCAAGTTACAGAATTATTTTAGCCAGCTTATATATCTGCCAGAAGGGAAAACTGTTAAGTATTTTCAATCAAAAAAATAAAACATTTCCTAAACTTCTTTTTGGCTTGGAGTGATTGATTCATCCCGTGAAATGAAGTTTCTTTTAAGTTCCTTGACTTGCCTCTTTTTTTTTTTTTTTTTGCATTAGACATTAAAGAAGATATGTAAATAGACATAAAAACAAGACAGGAAAGGGGGATGAAAAGGCAATGTAGAGATGAAATAAGGGGTTTTAAAATATCATGGAGGTACATTAGTTGCAAATCACTGACTATACTGAAAATTTGTTCCACTTTAAGAATGAATAACAACCGTGTCAACACAGTCTTTAACATCTCCTTGAATTTAATCTTTTTACATCATGATGTAGCTAGAAAGCATGATTATGATTAAATAGTATCTGTTGGGCACAGTAATAATTTCTCAATCTATGGCAAGTTAATCTTTTCAGGAGGAAAGCTCGAGATTAAAGAACTGCTCTTCATCACCAAAAATGCCAAAAATCAGGATTTATGAGAAGAAAATGCATTGCAATGGAAAAAAAAACCCTACATGTTTAGATATTTGTGTTAAGGGGTAAAGACAATTGTCCAAAATGCAGTGTTATCTGCCAGTAACATACTGGACTCTTTCCCACATGCCCAGGTTTCAAATACATGCCTGTTACAATTCTGCCCAGGGTAGCAAGCAATATATAAATGAAGATTAAGCTGAATCCAAGTAGCTTTGCTATCTTCATAGAAGGTACCAGTTACTAGTTGTGGCTGAAGAAATTCCTCTTATTTTTGTAAGTAACAAAATCTGAAAAAAGAATAGAAAGAAAATAGCAAAAGGGAAAAAAAACAATATAGTAAACAAAAGGTAAAGAAATATATATAATCATTTAAACAGTTCCTATGGAGCTATTTGTCTGGTGGCTATTTATGCTTTGGATTTGAAGTTCCGACAGTTGTACGCTTCCCTGTGGTGATGTGGCTGCATTTCAGGTGCATCGGCAAAGAGGCTGCATTTACAGCTTTGGCAGTATCTTCCTGTCATGTGACTGCATTTTACAATGGTTTGGCTGAAAACTGGTAGTTACTTCTCATGTTTGGCTCAACCTCTCTCCTAGCAAGCTTTTGGTTTGCTGCATTCGCCTTTTAACAAAGGTCGTAAAATCAAGTCAGTCATGTGACCGACCCCCTTTATGACTATCATGACAATCGTAATGGGCAGGCTCCATTATAGTTGTAATTCAAGGACGAACTATATAAAGAAGTGACTTACTCCCTCATCACAATAAGTAAAAACAATTTTAACAACTTATCAACTTCTCTTAGAATGTAATTACCACTATGTTCCATATCTCATCTCTTACCTATAGAACAGATCCTTAAAAACTTGTGGTTCTGTCCTGATCAGTAAAAGTCCATTTAGGGTTAAGTGTTATTTTAATGTTGATTATATAAACTTACTTTACAGTCCTTTCTTTTACTTTTAACAGTCTTAATCTTGAATCCCTTCAAATAATTCCCTGCATCTTATTTTCATTTTTTTCTTTGTCCCTGTGCACAGAATAGGTTTCCAAATTCCAATATAAGAGAGTTATCCAAATCGCTCTTTTGGTTTGCCGTTTGTATACACCCCTTTTAATTATTAAGACAGCAGCCAATTTTATTTGTATATCCATGTTATGTCTTTTTCCATATCACTCTTACAGCTTGCCATTTTTAAATCCACTTTCAGATCAGGGATGCGACAGGGATTCCAAAAGGCATCAGAGTGACCAGCATTAAACACTTAATAGAGCAGCAGCTGTCTCTAGATTAGACTGGAGCCACGTTTTCCCCATTGCGTTTCCTGGCTTCTTATAGAGCAGAGGTCTCCAAACTTGGCATACAAGGCTGGAGAATTCTGGGAGCTGAAGTCCACAAGTCTTAAAAGTTGCCAAGTTTGGGGACCCTTGTTATATAGTGCAGAATGCATTAGTGTTAAAATTCCGCAAAGTGTTTTCTCCAACTAACTGGATCTCAGGGATGCTTTTAACCAACAGGATTTTTTTTTTTTTTAAACGAATTTTATTCAATTTTTCACATAAAAAACAGAAAGTTCTTTTTAGTGGACAACATATTTCCGAGTCATCACATTTACATACAAATATGACAACAGTTATACATTCATATGTGCAAATTTAATTCTATTATTACCTTTTCCATTCCAAATTTTCAATAAGGAGAGAAACAAATAAATTAATCCTAGTCTCTTACATTAATCTCAATCAAAACATCTTTTCGTTTCATTTCAATTATTTCAAATATAATCCTTTAATATTTATTTTAAAAATAAAAATAAACAATATGTTTGCCTAATAATAATAATAAAATTACCAATGTCTCTCTTTCCTTTTAATAGTCGAAATTAATTTATTAATTTAAGTAATTCCTTAATCTGTCATATTCCCTTTCCATCACACATTCTTTTTTATAGATTCTAGATTAATACAAGTTTTAACACAAAAGAAAAAGAAACAAGTATAGATTCCCCACCCCCTTTTACTGCTTTGAGTGTGACACCTCAGTGGTTAAAATATACCTTTATTCCTTCGTCTTGATTCCCAATAAACAATTATTTTTAAGAAGTTACAATAATAATCATTACATCTATTCATTTGGAATTCCGCAGCAAATTTTCCCCTCTTAATTTTATTTCTAATTTCAGAAAAGGAAAAAGGAAAAAATTGACTATTCAATTTCTGGTCACTGATATTGACCTCATTTTTAAACATCTTCACATTCATTTTTATTATTATTACAATAATAATAAAACATTATTACAATTATTATTATAACAATTATACAATACACATTATTACAATTTCTTCAATAAACCTTAACTTTTCTTTTAAGAATAAAAAATAAAAATGTACATTCACCCAATAAGAGTTATCAGTATCTATCCCTCTTTTAATAATCTATATTACCCTATTTTCTAAATATTTTTAATTGCAGAAATATTCTTATTACCCCTTGTCACCCTGCAGAATCCCCTTTTTAATTCATCAACCATTATCTCTGAAAAAACTATTTCTTTTCAACATTTTACTATTTCCGTATGTCTTTATTTCATGCACCTGATTCTTACTGCTTCTCCTCCCCCTCTTTTCCCCATATCTTTTCTCATTCCAGTTTATATCCCTCTCTTTCTTGATATCTTTCTTTCCCCTTTTCTGCTGGGTCTTTCTACCTCTCCCTTTTTTATTACCTTCTTAATCTCAATTTTTTAGCCTTCGTTCTTTCCCCACTTCTTTGTAGTGTTCTTTGTGTTAATTGTCTATTTAAAATGTCTTCTCCTTGAATCGACTCCTCCTCCTCTAAAGTTCTTCTTGTTCTTCAATTGCCATTTCCATTTTTTCTAACACAGAGCAAAGTGATTCGCCTCTTTCCTGTAGTAATTCTCTCATATTTTCAAGTTTCATTTTTAATTCCCGAAAAGATATCATCATTACACACTCTTATATTTTATAATCGTTAAAGTCCACAAAAAACACTTTTACTTTCCTTCTTTCAATTTTCTAACGTTCTCAAATTATTCCAACCCAGGGTCCATACTAAAAACGTCAATCAATCCCACAATCTTTCCTTGCTTCTTTCTTTATTCTGGTTCAGCTTTCACTTTCTAAGATTCTTACTTTGCTTCAATATTTCTTTAACATTATATCAACACAAGTTTATTCAGAAACAGGGTGCTTTCCCTTTTGTTTGAGCTCAAGTTTTTGTCAGAAGATGGCACTCTCCGTTATACAAAGTCTCCACCTTTTTCCTTTATTTTTTTATTTAGGGTTTTTCGAACCTCAATATTCCAGCACAATCCAGTCTCCAATTTGTAAACTTTATTATTATTGTTTTTTGACAATCTTAAGTCCAGCTTTATTTTATGCCTGTTTATTGCCAAAATATTTTCGTCCAATTTAATTAAATCTTTAGTTCTGGCTTCTTCCTTTCCCGGTTCAAAGCCCTGCTTAGCTGTCAAAAATATTTTCTTTTTTTTTTCCTGTCCCTTTGATTTTGCGCCACTCACTTTTCTTAAAAGTTCATTGTTACCTTAATCCCAGGGTACTTTTGTTTAGTTGTGTTGCCCAGTTGTCCCGGTTCAGATGTTATCCACCTCTTTCTTCCCTCCTGCACAAATCTTAGTCCAGCTGAGCCATTTTAGACCACCACTTCAGTCATGTTCAGGAGGAAAAAGACCAAGCCCAGGAGGAGAAATGTGGCTCCCCTCAACCTGGCTTGCAGCTTCCCCTTATTCCACCGCCTCCCCAAGGCAGCTTCAGCCCCTAATCGCAATGATCGGGGCTCTCCATCGAAAGAGCATGGACCATAGCCGCAGACAGTTGTGATCTACGGTCCGTCTGCGAGGAGGGCTCAACCCAGAAGTCCACTACCAGGATTTTTTCATGGTAAATTTTTAAATTTACCTTGACAAGTTTTCTGGATTAATTGTGTGATAAGAATTTTAGAAGCCCAAACTCATTTTGATATCTGTTGTGCCATGCCTCTGTATACAAAAGATCAGGCACCCCTGGTCAAATTGTATGTTTCCACGAATCCTTAATGGAATTTTCACAACTTCTACACGAAGCAGACTGAAACACTGCATCTTTCAACAAATTTGAACAAATTTATTACTATTTATGTGTAGTTGTTTACAGCTTCAAATAAAACAGTGGACACAGCAGCTACAGAAGCTTGGGCACCCTTTCAGTTAGTGTGTAACATTGCCTTCGGGTAGGGAAAGCAACTTCCAAACTTTATTGCAGCCAGCTAAAAATCCTTCACTGTCTTACTGAATTACCCAATTTCTTTTCAGCCTTAATACAGCTGAAATGTATCTCCAAGTCAACTAAAAAGTGCTTACTAGAAAGAGAATGGTATGGGGAGCATGGAATTTGGAATATACCATGATTGTAAAGAAGTTTAACACTTCTGAACTGGAATCGTTCTGCCAGTATGTGTAAGGAAAAAATCCAAAAGCAGGTAGAGAAAATCTCTTAATCTCTACAGGGAAGATTTGGAAACTATAATTTCTCCCAATGGAGGTGTTGTAAATTATATGCTAGAAAGGTATTAAAATTTATCTGCTTTATCTTTTTGAATCCAAACAATTGTACTATTTATGTGAGGCATGCATTCAAATTTGTAGACAGCAGTACTTAATTTTGTATCATGTAGAGGTTTATCAAAAGTTGCTCACATAAGTTATTCAATGAAATTACAATTTGACCAAGTTCCTAATTGTCTACGTACCATTGTAGATTGTAGAAAATGACTATTCTATTCTCTACTCTCTGTTGGTCAGACAGAATATTTCATCTGGTTCTCAGGACTCCACTTTAAAAAGGTTGTTAATAAAGTGGAAAATTTCCAGAGAAGAGCAACCAAAATGGGACCTCTAATAAGAAAACACTTGTGGAAGAGGTGAAAATATTGGACGTGTATCCTGGAGAGGAGAAAATTGTGGAAAGGTATGATTGTCTTGCAACATCAGAAGAATTTGTCATACTTGTCATACACAAATGGGAAGAATTGTTCCAGAAGATAAAAATGATGATTTTAAATTACAAGGAGATTCAGGTGGACAATAGGAAACATTTCCCAATGAGAAGCAATTACTCAATGATGGAATATGCTATCTTGGAAGGATTCCCCTTTGTTAAATTCTTGAATACAGGATGGATGGAATACTACAGGATGGAACACAGGATGGATGGGTCAAGGATGCTGCTACAGTTTTCTAGTCTGGGCAGAGAAATAAGGCTGAATGGTCTTCATAGTTTATTCCAACTCCTACATTCTGTGGCCATAGAATCATAGAGTTGGAAGGTTGGAAGGGACCTTCAGAAGTATAAAATCATAGAGTTGGAAGGACCCTTCAGAAGTAATCTCTGCTTGATATACAAATCCAAATTGAACCATTCCAAACATACTTTGGCCCATCGAACAAAGGGAAACTCAAACTGCTTTTACTATTAAGAGTAAATTCAGTAAGCACACCCTCTGCTTCTTCAAGTCATTCATAACAATATTGACAAGGGAAGGGCATAAGACTAATCACTCTGTGGCACCCCACTTCACACTTTTCCCCAGTTTGAAGAGGAACTTCTCTGATTACAATTTTCGAGTTAGCTGCATATCCACTTCACTGTCATGTCATTAGATTGCTAATTAACGTGTCATGGGGTACTTTGTCAAATACTTTGATTAAGTCAAAATTGCTCTTACAATTTATTAAGTAAGTTATGTGATCAAAATTGAGATAAGGGTAATGATATTTTTTTCCCATAAGAAATCTCTACTGACTTCTGGTAATTACTACATGATTTTCAGGATGTTGGAGTGTTTTTGTAGTGTTTTTGAATCTTCCTTTTCTCACTTTTTGGAGATAGGAGATAGGATCTCCTCGGGCACTATCAGTCCTTCTGGGTTTTCTCAAAGATAAGGTATAAGTGTGTCTAACCTGGCTGTCAGCTGGTTACTCCACAACTCCAAAATGCAATTCATACAAAGCTAGATATTTAAATTCAAAAATAAAAAAACTCAACGACCTCTCATCCAGTTCTTTACAGTTTCCTGGTTGGACACCTGTTGTTTTTTTTTAAATTGGAGAAAACTGGACAAAAACAGGAATTAAATATTGACACCTCCACTGAACAGCTGGTCCAGTAATTCTTTTTATCATAAACTTAGTCTCAAGAAATTCTTTGTATTATTATCTTTTCCAATATGGGCACCTTTCCTTTTTCATACCTTCATTAAATATTTAATTTGTTTATTCTTCTTGTATACCATCAAATCAACTATACACCTGGGGCAATTCACAGGAGCAGTGACCAATAAAGCATCCGCCATATACAATCAAATGTTCATTATAAAAATGTAGGATAAAGAGATTATATCTGCAGCAAACTTAGCTATAAAATGTTACAAATAAAAATAAAATGTCAAAGGAACACACACACACACACACACACACACAAACACACACACACACACAAACATACACACACACACACACACACACATATATAATGTATATATATATAAAACCCTAGCCACTATAGAAAACCCCAACCACAGAATCATCAGAGAAGCCATAGAGATTGAAAAAAGACCTGACAGCATGAATAGAAGAGATGATTCCACCAGACTGTCAATCATTTGGAAGCCTGCACTCTCAAATAGAAAGATCTCCATGCCACAAGCCAGGCAAACACCTGGGCAAAAACAGACTCCCTCTGATAGCTCCAACCCAAACACCCCCCCACCAGGCACCCAGGTGAAACCCAGCTTGCTAATGAATAGCAGCTTCCTAATGGATAGCAGCCGTCCTTTCACACGAAGCCAAGCTGCACTGAAAGCCTCCAACACAAGAACAGAGTGTTGCCAACCAATTAAAGCCACAAAACAGACAGAAGAAACCAGAAACACCAATCAATCAAACTCCAAGTCCAATGAACACAGATCCAGGCTCCCAGCCAATCAGAATGGACCAGCCTGATGATGGCAGATGAGATTCTGCTGAAACGTTGCTACAACTTTAACAGAACTACAATGACGTGGGATAATACCCGAAGGAAGCTGAACAGCACACATGTAAGTACCCGCGAAAGCCTAAGAAAACATATATATATATTTGTTTTCTGAGGTTTTCGCGGGTATTTGTATGTGGATCTTTGGTTATTCGGGTTTTCTCCCGCGTAGAATTGGAAGTATCTAGGCAACGTTTCGATGAAGTCTCATTCATCATCTTCAGGCTTGTTTCTTCAGCTCTGTGCTTCTCAGAGTAATGTGAGCTTGCAGCTGCTTCTTCCTTTTAATAATAAAAATAATTTAATATTTAATATTTAATTTAATAAAAATATGATCACAAACCCAAACTCTGGCTCAGATACGTAGATGACACCTTCATAATCTGGCCACACGGGAAAGAAAAACTGAACAACTTCCTCACACACCTCAACATCCTACATCCCAAAATACAATTCACCATGGAAACAGAAGCCAACAATCAACTTCCCTTCCTAGATGTCTTAGTATACAAAAAATCCAATGGCTCCCTAGGACACACCATCTACCAGAAGAAAACACATACAAACCGCTATCTACATGCACTCTCACACCACCACCCAGCACAGATCAATTCCGTAGCCAAGACACTCATCTCCAGAACAAAATGCTTAGCCGATGAACAACACTTAAAAACCGAACTACACACTCTCACTAATGTACTTACAGCCAATGGATTTCCAAAAAAGAAGATTACCCACCTAATCCAAAAAGAAACCCCAACCAAAAGCCAAGACAGAGAACAAGAGAATGGCAAAGCCCTCCTCCCATATATAAAAGGCACTACAGACAAAATCAGCAAGATCCTCCAAAAACACAACATTAAAACAGCATTCTGCACAAACAGAAAAATATCCACCATCCTAAGAAACCCTAAAGACAAAATCGAGTTAGAAAACCAAGGAGTATACGAAATCCCTTGCACTGCCTGCCCCACCACATATATAGGACAAACTAACAGAAGAATTAGTGCACGCATTGAAGAACACAAAAACTCAATCAAAAAAGAAGAACTGACCTCTTCCCTGGTCCAACACCTCAAAGCCACAGGACATGAAATTGACTTTAAAAATACCAGAACTATCGCCAAAACCGAACACTTCAACAACAGAATAATCAGAGAAGCCATAGAGATAGAGAAACGCCCACACAGCATGAATAGATGAGATGATACCTCCCGCCTACCAACCATTTGGAAACCTGCCCTCATTAATAAACGAGTAACTAACATGAAGAATGACACCAGACCCACACCCGCAAGTGCCACACAAGATGCTACCACCACACTTCCACACAGAAAAAAGACTCACACCCACACAGAAGAGGAGACACGACCACGAACCAGAAACCATACTGCAGCTGCACCACTACCCGCTTCAAACCCCTCTGACCCATACAAGAAGCAAACTGACACCCACCATGAAGATGTGGCACGACCAC
>BLBF01012631.1:0-18979 GCA_015471245.1 Laticauda colubrina | reverse complement strand
CTCAGATTCAGAATTCTTTGGTTGCTACCACTTCACTTTCAGTAAAAGATATCTTTTCTCTAACCTAAAGAGTCTAAGTATTTTTTTCCTGGATTTTGAATGGAGCTCCGCCTGACATTATTATGAATCTCCTTCCACCAGCCCACCCGGAGAGAATACCCAATTTTCTTCTGAGAGGGCCTGGACATCATGTCATCTTCAAATAGTGACCAAGAGGATCTGGGAGCCATTGGAGGCCAAGATTCTTGCTGGTGCAGGAAGCCCAATCGCTAGCAGAGCTCAGTCTGGAAGAGGATCCAGCTGTGAAGCCCAGATGGTCGGTGGGAGTTGGTTGGAAAGATCCGGAGAAGGACCTCTCCCCTGGGGTCACAACTACCCGCCGGCGTGGAAAAGAGGAGCCTTGGCAAGAGAAGGAAAAGAGGGAACTCTTGCTGGATCAAGCCAGGAAACTCCTGAATGAAGCCTTTGAACAACCTCAAGCTCCACAAAGGTATGAAGGGGGAGGGGAAGCAGCCCCAGCCAGAAGAAGCAGAGCAGCTCCCTCTCCCATAAATCAACCCAATCCAGCAGCAGCCCCGGGGCCTTCGGCGGGAGGTGTGATTCCTAGAAGGCGTAGAGCTCCTAGGCTGCCTCCGTTAGAAGTAAAATACGGAAGGGATCCCAAAGCCTTGGAATTTTTCTTAGCTCAAATTTGGAGCCTTATGGAGGAGTATGGGAAGGATTTTCCCTCAGAAGCAGCCAAAGTGAGGTGTGTTACCAGGGCTCTGGAGGGAATAGCGGCAGAGTGGATGGTGACTTTGCATAATGATAATACTCCTCAGTTGCTGAATTATAACCTATTTATGGCTGCACTGCGGGCTAGGTTTGAGGACCCACTGGCGGAGCGCAAGGCCCGAATTAGGATGAAAACCATAAAACAGGGGCGGAGGTCTGTGGCTGATTACACTCAAGAATTTAGGCAGTTAGCAGGCCATTTCTGAGGCTGGCCCCAAGAAGCCCTGATAGAACTGTTTAAAGATGGTTTAAATGAAGATGTGTACCAGAGATGCACTGCTAGAAGAGACCCCAATAACTTGCAGATGTGGTACCTGTTGGCAGAAGAAGTGGAAATTGATTTAATCCGAAGTAAACGGCGGGGAGGTTTTGGGTGGAGCAGGTTTTCCCCCTCGCGCTCTCAAGAGGCTCTTAAACCTCAGAAGGGAGGAGTGGCGGCAAGACCCAACCCCTCGGCCTGCTTTCAATGCGGGAAAGAAGGTCACCGGGCTGTGAACTGCAGAGTCAAGTTGGAGCCAAAGGGGGCGCCAAAGGAAGGAAAGAAACCTGAAAAATCCCCAGCGAAGCTTCGTGAAACAGCACTAAAGTCGAAAGAGACAGCAGAGGTCGCCCCTCCCACAGGAGAGGAATCAGAAGCCCCAGTGACCCCTGAGGAGGAGGACTTCCTGGTAAGTCCAAGCGTGGGCCCTATGACCATTCCGGTGAAATTGAGGGTACCCAATTCAGGGGTCGAAGGGGAAATGCTAGCCCTGTTAGATTCTGGGTGCACAAGGTGTATAATCAACACGGAAGTAGTGAAGAAAATGGGCCTAAAGCTAAAACCTTTGAAGATGCCCATTTCCTTTTGCCAACTAGATGGATCAGTAGCTGGAGGTTGCCCCGCCCATTTTGTCATGGAACCTATAGAAATGATCATGGGAGAGCATGATGAGACCTGTGTTTTATTGTGGTCCCTGGGATGGAGCAACCATTAATACTGGGATTGCCCTGGCTCCGGAAATGGAACCCCCAGGTTAACTGGAGAAAGGGGTTGTTGCGCATATGTACAAAGCAGCGACCGAGAGAAGGGGCCAGATCCCAGCTGAAGCCTGAGGACCTAATTGAAATAGCTTCCACAAGTACTCAGCCCGTGAAAGATGAGGAGAAAATTCCCAAAGAGTATTGGGATTTAAAAGAAGTGTTCAGTGAGAAGGCCTCAGATGAGCTTCCACCTCATCAGCCAACAGACTGTGCTATTGAGATTTTGCCTGGGGTGAAGCTCCCGAAACCAAAGTTGTACTCAATGACCCCACGGGAATTGGAAGAGCTAAGATTGTTTATAGATAAAAATCTGGAACGTGGTTTCATTCAACCTGCTAGACCCTGAGTAGCGGCCCCAGTGTTGTTCCGGGAAAAGAAAGATGGTTCCAAACGCTTGGTGGTGGATTACAGAAATTTGAACGCTATTTCTGTGGAAAACGTGTACCCCCTTCCTTTGATGAAGGACCTGTTGGCCCATTTAGCGAAGGGAAAGATTTTCACGAAGTTGGATTTGAGAGAAGCATACTATCGAATTCGAATTTAGGAAGGGGATGAGTGGAAGACCGCTTTTAACTGCCCGATGGGTTGCTTCCAATTCAACGTTCTTCCTTTTGGTTTACAAGGGGCCCCAGCTGTATTCATGCAAATGATCAATCAAGTGTTACATGAACATTTATACAGGGGGGTTCTGGTTTATCTTGATGATATCCTTATCTACACAGAAACTCTGGATGAACATGTGAAGTTAGTGCGGTCGGTTCTACAAAAACTGTGTGCAGCTAAGTTGTATGCTAAATTGTCAAAGTGTGAATTCCACCAAGACAAAATTGACTATTTGGGATATCGCATTTCATCCGAAGGCATAGAGATGATCCAGAGAAAGTGCGTGCCGTTCTGGAATGGGCTCCACCACGCACCAGAAAACAACTTCAAAGTTTTTTGAGATTTGCAAATTTTTACTGGCAATTCATCCCGACGTTTGTTAAGATAGCAATGCCCATCACAAATCTCTTGATACCAAAAGGGGAGGTGAAGCCAAGGCCAGGAAAGCCGCTGGAGTGGTCCATGGAGTGCCAAGCCACTTTTGAAAAGCTAAAACGACTGTTTGCTGCAGAACCAGTGCTGAAGCACCCGGATATGGACACTCCTTTCGTGATTCCAGCCGATGCAAGTGATGTGGCTATTGGAGCGGTATTACTTCAAGTCAACGAGAAAGGGACCTGATAGCCTTGTGCGTATACCTCCCGTAAGCTGTCTGAAACAGAGAGAAGATGGGCCGTCTGGGAGAAAGAAGCTTTTGCAGTTCGTTGGGCCTTGCTGACCTGGAGACATTTCCTGGAAGGAGCAAAACACCCATTTGAGGTATGGACTCATCATAAGAATTTGGAAGCCTTAAAAACGCCCTGGAAACTGTCCCCTAAACAAGTTCGCTGGGCCCAGTACTTCAAGCAATTCAATTTCTTCTTGAAGTACATTCCAGGCGGGAAGAACTTCATGGCGGATGCTCTCTCTAGACTACCCCAATGCGTCAGGAGGTGATAAGCCCAATTGTCTCAGCCAAACATCTAGCCGCCCCAGTGATCACCAGAGCCCAAAGGAAGAACCAAGAAGTGGTTTTATTGAATGACCTAACCGAACAATTAAAAGAATCTTTAAAACTGGACGAATGGTTCCTGGCTCATTCAAGTGACTATACAATTAGAGATGGTTTGGCTTGAGTGGGGGCCAAGTTGTATGTGCCACAGGTGCTGAGGGGCCAAATACTACAACAGGCTCATGATTCTAAAGCAGCTGGCCACTTCAGATTTGTGAAGACCTTACATCTGGTCAAGCGGCAATTCTGGTGGCCTACTTTAAAGAAGGACATTGAAGCTTATGTAGCTAGCTGTCCAATTTGTGCTTCGGCAAAGAGGCCTCCTGGTAAGCCAGTAGGATTGTTACAAAATGTAGCCAGACCAACGACTCCCTGGAAAGAAATCTCTATGGACTTTATAGTAGAATTACCCAAAAGTGGTGGAAACACGGTCATCTGGGTAGTGACTGATTTGTTTTCCAAACAAGTATGTTGCATACCTTGTTCCAAGATTCCCTCTGCTAAGACGCTGGCTAAACTGTTTATTTCACATATCTATAGGTTACATGGCATTCCGGAACGCATAATTTCTGACAGAGGGGTCCAATTTACCTCAAATTTTTGGAAAGAGTTCCTGAAGTTAACAGGCTCTGCCCAGGGGTTAAGCTCCGCCCATCACCCCCAAACTAATGGGGCCTGTGAGAGGACTAACGCAGTGTTAGAACAATATCTTAGATGTCACATAAATTATCAACAAAATAACTGGTCCGAATTACTACCATTTGTCGAAGTGGCATGTAACAACTCCGTACACAGTAGTACTGGATTTACTCCATTTAAAGTGGCTTCAGGACAAGATTTCGTTCCCATACCTGAACTTCGTCGTGAAAAACCTAACATCCATTCGTTGGATGAATGGATAACTCAACTCCAACTTAACTGGCCAGTGACACGCAAAGCATTAGGTGAGGCCCATCAAGCTCATAAGAAATTTGCAGACAAGAAAAGATCCCCACAGAAAGAATATAAAGTGGGTGACAAGGTTTTCCTGTCCACCAGATACCTGCAGACCACTCAAAAGTCAAAGAAGCTTGGTCCTAAGTATGTTGGTCCTTTCACGATTGAACGGATTATAAATCCTGTAACAGTTCAGCTGAACTTACCAAAAACTGTTCGACGAATTCATCCGGTTTTCAATGTTAGTTTGCTAAAACCTGAACGTACTTCTGATTTAAGACCCATCCAAGCTGACCCTCCCATACCAATACTGATTGAAGGTGAACAACATTTTGAAGTTAAAGAAATTCTGGATTCTCACAAATGGAGGGGTCGACTCCAGTATCTTGTAGCCTGGAAACATTTCCCGTCTTCGCAATCCGAATGGGTTAACAAAACCGACGTTAAAGCCCCTAAGTTGATCAAAGTATTTCGTTCCAAATATCCTGAGAAGCCTTAGGAGTGTATTATTTTGTAATTGCTGAATGATTAATAATTGTCTTTATATTTTCTCCTCTCTCTCCTCTAGGACTGATGGTTTTCCTTTTTCTAGGAGGGCCGAATGTCAGTCTTCAAGATCTTCTACTATCGCTTTGCATCTTTCGACTGCCATAAGTAATGGGGGGGGGAGGGGAGGAAGGGAAAGTCTGGGAAGTGAGCTGGAGGTGTTACATTCTTCTGTTGTGTAAATGGGGGGGGAAGCATACAATAGAGTTAGGTTTCTATTTCTCGCTTAGCTTTCTTTTCTCCGCGCAACTGCAACCCGTTATCAAAATATGCCAAGGTCAACGGACAGAGGCCTCATCATCACCTGAAGATGCCCACATGATCATATTCACAACTTCTAATTGGAAGCGTCATCTGAACTATTGGGGGTGGGAACATTTCCATCACTTTGTATATGTGAATTGCGCGCCTAATTTCTCAGATTCAGAATTCTTTGGTTGCTACCACTTCACTTTCAGTAAAAGATATCTTTTCTCTAAACTAAAGAGTCTAAGTATTTCTTTCCTGGATTTTGAATGTATTTGTATTTATATACCAGCTTTTGTTCACATAAAGGCTTAAACCTCCCCCTTTGATCTTGCCAAAATCTCTACTCCTGTCCTGTTGGTGAGCTAAGTAGCCTTCCAGCTCAATAGCTGCATCTGGAATGAGTGATTGAAGCCAAGTTTTTGTGATTAGCAAAACACAGCAGCATTAAAATATTAATGAAAAACTATTAGATGATAATACCTGACAAAAAACATTAAAACTTATGGAAGATATTTCCACATTGCTTTTTGATTGATATCCTCACTTGCAATTTTCTTTATTTTTACTCTAGCATCATCGGCTGTGTGATTTAACCTTAACCATCTTTTCACTGTAGGAGTAGGATCCCATTACTTGAGAGCAGGGGTGTCAAACTCGATTTCATTGAGGGCCACATTAGGGTTGTGTTTGATCTCAAAGGCTTGGGGCAGAGGTGGTATTCAGCAGGTTCTATGATGGCCAAGTGCTAAGGCAAGACTTCCCTCAGACTCTCCCTCACTCTCATTATACTTCCCTTCTTTCCTTCCTTCCTTCCTTGCTTCCTCCCTCCCTCCCTTCCTCTCTCCCTTCTTTTTCTTTTTTCTTCCCTCTTCATTTCCCTTTCTTCTTCCTTCCTCTCTTTCTATCTTCCCTTCTTTTTCTTTGTCTTTCCTCTTTCCCTTTTTCCTTTCCTGCCCCTTCTTGCATGCTCAATTGCAAAAGGGAAACATTTCTCATTTTGTTTTTAGTTTTGATAACCCTCTGCCAGTCAAAATATTTTTGGACTTGACGGCCTCCTGCAGCACTCTGGCAGCCAAAATGGGGCATGGGGGCAGGGTTGTCAATGCTAGTGGACATGAAATAAGAATAAAATTGAGTGAAAAAGCAATCAGTGTTTCACAGCAATTTGATTTTAGTTGAATTATGTGTGTAAAAGCTGGTGAGGAAAATCATGAGCTCAATAATATGACAAACAGCCTCAAGGATGAGGGTGCAACTTCAGAAAGTAATCAGAAAGACCTCAAGGGGGGAAAAAGAGAAAGAGAGGCAGAATCCAAGTCAACATAGGACTCCAGAAACCTCAGCCAAGCCACCAGTTCCTTTTCTGTGACAAGTAGAATCTGTTAAAAAGAAGGAAATGGGGCAGGGGGTGGAGAGATTATTTTTTGAATAGTCTCAGAAAGAAGAGAAAAAGTGAGTTGAGAAGCAAAAGTCACAGCAGGAAGATGCAGAGGAAACCCCAGAGTAAAGGCCCGGTCCCACTGGCCGATGGATGCAAAACGTATGCATAAAGGACACAGCGGCTGAGCAAAATTTCAGGGGTGACTCCATCTGTTGTCATCTGCTCCCAAAAGTGACAAAAATTTGCATAAACAGAACGGAAAAGAAAGGAAAAGAACGGACGTGGGTAGCATGTAGCAGGGATGTTAAACAGATGTTCATAGGAAGCCTAGCAGATGAAAGCGGATGAAAGCGGATGACACCTCCGAAGGGGTTCCGGGGGAGGATTGCAAAATGGACGTGTAGCAGATGAAGGGGGTGCATCACGTACACCGAAAGGAAAGAAAGGGGATGACGCGCAGATGTATATTGGATGCAAACCATTCACTGCGCATCCTTTCTATTTCCATGCTACTAACACTGTGTAAACGTTCCATGTACCTTTTGTTTCCTCCCTCTTTCCATTTTCAACTGCAGCGGATGTGAGTTGCGAGGATGCCCAAAGGATGCAGAGAGGATACAGCAGATGTTTAATGGATGATAAACGGACATAGAACGTTTGTTGCTCGGATGTCGTGGATTTACATCGTACACGGCGGAAAGTTCATCCGTTCACAAAGTTTTGTGCAGCTCAAAACTTCTTGTGTGGATTAAATTGCAGTGGACGGATGCTCGACGGATAGAGCGTATGAAACACGTATACAATGAGTACACAACGGATGCATAGCATTTTTCAATGGATGGCAAGCTTTTTTTAACATTTTACATCCTCTAGAAAGAAAAGAGACTCAGCCCAGAAAAGGCAGCCAAGGGAACTGCCCAAGCAAGGAAAGAAACCCTTCTGGCTATAAAAAAAAATGACAATGGGTGCAAACTAGAAAGTGCAATGAAAAGTTGGAATTAGAAGAAGGCTGGATGAGAGAAAAGAAAGAAATGCTGCTAAGGAGATCATCTTGTCTTGACTAATTATAGGCAAAATTCAGATAGATTAAAGTTGCCTAAAGCTGAGTCTGTGTAGCCTCAAGGATCCCTTCTATTGTCCTCTCTGCCACCAAATCATAAGTCTTCCAGTCCTCTCAGCGAGTGTCAGTGAAGCAAAATTAGGTGTCAAAATTTCCCAACTCAGAAACCTCTTGAACCTGTCAGTGCAAAGAATTATATTGTGCTCAGTTTCACTGCCTTAACAAATTGACCCTGGAAGAAAGATTTCCTTGCAACTGGAGTTTGTTATCCAGTCCACAGTTGGGTTTTTAAACTGCTTTTCTCATTCCTATGCCACCCATATTTCTACTGTGACAATGTGTCTCCCTGCACCTTACATTTGAACTCTGCTCTCTTTGGCCACCTCCTTTTGAGAAAACATGCTTTTTCTTCTGATATTCGATATTCCATTAATCAGGCTCCAAAAAATTGAGAAATTGTAATTTATTCCTGTCTTGAAATTGGCTACAAACTGTTTTTACATGTTCACAATCCATTAGTCTTTTATTCAAATGTGTTACAATGTTTTTTAAAAGTATTTCCTGAGGAAGCCTAACAAATTGATGATTTTCTTTGGCAGCTGAGAGAAGCAGGAAGTTTTGGAAGCTGAGGGAAAGGGTAGTGGGTGGAGGCCAAGAGAAGTGGAAGCTTTGGAGACCAAGACAAATGGGCGGAGGTGGAGGCCGAGGTGAGTGGGAGGTTGATGCAAAATGAGACAACTCAGATAAGGAGTGACTGGCAGTGGTGGAGCCAGGTGGGGCAAGGCCAGGTGAGGCAGGTAAATGTGCTTGCCTCTGTGCATGCCTAGAGGGAGCACCCAGCCAGACCAGGCCAAGGGAATTCGGCTGGTTCACCAAACTGAACAGTTAGATACCAGTTCTAGTGAACTGGTGTCAACCAGATGAATCCCACCCCTTTCTTATACCATTTCAAGCAAATGGTTGTCCAATCTTCTTTAAAAAATCCAGTGATGAAGCGTTCACAGTTTCTGAAGCCAAGCCATTCCACTGGTTAATTGTTCTCATTGTTAGGAAGTTTATCCTTAATTCCAGATTGCTTTTCTCCTTGATTAGTCCATCAGCAGAACTCATGTCTCTACAGAGTCTTCTCTAGAAAGATTTTAGAAACTGTAGATGGGAGGGGGAAAGTTTAAATTGTTCACATATGCAGGAAAAAAAAACACCACATATGGTGCTTTATATTCTAGGCTCCATGCTGAACCAATCTAACCTAGAAACAAACGATATTTAACACCGTGTATGTATCATCTCTATTATTATTCCCATATTACAGATGAGGACTCAGCTATAAAACAATTGGCTTGGGTAAGAAAATTTAAAACACAAAAGAAACTTTATACTTAATAACTGAGATAATATTCATCCATGCATTGACTTTGGCAATGAGAACCCCACTCTCTGAGCCATTCTAAGCTATAGTTGTAAGCAATATCAAAAAATGGCTGCATAACATTTTCTGTAACATCTAGCAAAAGGTTGCAGTAACACTTTAGAGGGAAATCTATAATATTTGAAATGGGCAATGTTTAACTCCAAATTCACCACTGATTCGTAACATCAATGTGCTGGTTTGAGTACCATTAAAAGATGTTAATGAAAGTATGGAAAAATGAGTCCCAGTCTTGATCCTTCTTTCTCTGGCCATTCACATCAGTGATCTCCTGCTGAGGCATGCCAAAGTTAATCAAGCTTTTGAGATTTTAGTTAATTGCTGGACCCAAAGAAATTAGTTTAAGTTGGCTTCAGGCCAAGCTTGATTATTTCCCAGCTTGATGTTTACCGACCAGACAATGCAAGAGCAGCGAGACAGAATGCATCAAAGGATCTGTTGTTGCAGAAGTTCTCTAAAGCCTGGAGAAAAGATAGAGATGTATCAAGATTATCATTAGCTGTCAAGATTATCATTAACTGTTCATAAAGTCTCTTGGTGTACTTTCTGACATGGCCAGCTGGTGGTGGCCTTCTCACCACCGCTGAGTCTTCACTGCCACCATCTCTTTACAGGACATCTCAACACCATGAATTAACTGAACAGAAAAACTCACTGCGGGCACTGGATGGAGAGCCAGGTAGACTGTCAGAGGGGAGTGGATCAATGGTGGTATGTTACTGGTTCGGACCAGTTCAGCAAAACCAGTAATAAAAAAAGCCTCTGACATCAGCTGAGAAGAGAAAGAAGAGAAATGTGCAGGATCTCATCCATCCTTGTGTTTTTTTCTTCTGTATCCTCTCATCTGATTGATGCTGCAGGCCTCAGCTGGTGTGGGGAAAGCTGTGCAAGCACGTTAGGAGTGTGCATGTTAGGTGTACGTGCATGTGCACACGATCACTAAACCAGCAGTGGAACAGGTAGGATCCCACTGTTGAAGTGGAGAAGGATAGGGCTGCACTGGATGAAAAGCAAGTGGGGGTGGGATGTCAAATTGGGAAGCCCCTCCCACCCTGCAAAGTTTTTTTTTACAGCCACACAGCTTAATATTTGAGGGTGTCTTGGTCTGAAAATAAGGGCAGCTTTGGAAAGCAATGGAGTGAGAATGGTGTTGAGATGTCCAGAAAAGAGTTGGCAGCAGTGAGTTGGCAGCAAGGACTTGGAGGTTGGCCACATTGAGCTAGCAGTGTTGAGTCCTCCCATTCTGCTCTTATGATTGTGAAATTATTTTCATCTTCAGTACTAATATAAAGATGAACCCTTTTTCATCTGGGTTCAACCACTGTCTGAGCTTGGTTGTTTTGTTGCAGATGTTTCTTTACCCAAATTAGATAACTTCATCAAAGCTAGAAGAGCATGGGGTTTGTGGAGAAGGAGAAGAGGAAAGGGACCTGGAAAGAGTTCATACTGCAAGGTCCTTGGTGCTCTCTGAGCTTGGTTGTTTTCTTATAAATGTTTCATTACCTGAACTAAGTAACATCATCAGAGCTAGAAGGGCATGGAATTTATCGAGTAGAGGAGAAGAAGAGAAGGAAAAGGAGAAGGAAAAGAACTGTAGAGTCCTCGGTGCTCTCTGAGCTTGGTTAGTTTCTTGCAAATGTTTCATTACCCAAATTAGGTAACATCATCAGGGCTATCATCATCAGACTAGTACTGATGAGGTTACTTAGTTTGGGCAATGAAATATCTGCAAGAAAACAACCAAGTTCAAAGAACACCAATGAAATCATGCAAATTGTGATAGACCACTTTCAAAACAGAAGTGGGAAGTAGTTTACTCCAAAATAACAATTGGCTGAGTTTACAGAAATTATTCAAATGAACAAAGGCTACTGAAGATTCTTGGAGTTACTTCCAGATTATTTATGTGTTTTAACAATAATTTGTAGATATCCTACAATTGTAGCATCCAATCCAACCTCCATAAAATATCCATCAAACTTACACTGATTGAAACTCAAAAAATGCTTTCAATAAAATTTAAGAGTTCATTGGACAAATAAACTGTTGCTATAATGGCCTTGGAGTACAAAATGAATCAGGGCACAGGCTGATAGAATTTTGTCAAGAGAATACGATAGTCATAGCAAACACTCTTTTCCAACAATCCAAGAGGTGACTCTATACATGGTGAAGTTACTGCATATTGTTCATGTGTAAATGAGCATTTATCTATGTTATATGTACCTAAACTGAAATTTAATTTGTTATCAGTAAGGGCTTTAGTTAATATTGGTTATATAGTAACCTTTAGGGGAGATAAGTGTATAATAGAGAAAGAGGGTAAAAGTGTTACTGCTATTTTAGAGAATGATTTATATGTGATACATGATGACCAACTGCAGATGGCTAACTCGGTTTATAACAATGTTAAGCCACATGATGAATGTATACATTTACTGCATAGACGTCTGGGGCACATTAATTTCAAAATGCTCAAACAAACTGTTAAATTGTCAGTGGGAGTAAAATTAAAACCCTGTAGTAAGTATTTAAACTGTAATGCCTGTAATCAGGAGAAAATCAAGGTTACTCCTGCAAACAGACTGAATGGGTTTAAGACCAAAGAACCTTTAGAGGTTGTTTTTCCTGACATAATTGGTCCTAAGACATCCAGTTTGGGAGGTGCCTGCTATGTTTTGAGTATTTGACCATTACTCACAGTACAGTTTCTGCTATCTAATGAAAAAAAAAAAAACACCCAGAAATGTCCCAGCATTTCTTCAACTGGCTAAGATTTGCTGAAAGGAAAATGAGACATAGGGTAATTACCTTAGTTACAGATAACAGGACTGAGTTTATTAACACTAGATTCCAAACGATGTTGAAATTGGCTGGTGTCGAGCATAAGTGTTCTGTTCCTTAAAGGCCACAACATAACTCATTTATAGAATGAAGGGGGAAAATGTTACAATCCATGGCTTGCACTATGTTATCCGATTCAGGTTTACCTGAAACGCTGTGGGGTGAAGCCATAATGTGTAGTAACCATGTTTTAAACAATGTAGTTAATACAACCACTGGTGAATTGCCATTCACTCGTTGGCATGGCAGAAAACCAAATTTAAGTTATCTACGCACATTTGGAGCTCCAGTATAGATGCATATTCCCTCACAAATAAGACTGAAAGGGCAACATAGAGCTAGGAAATTATTTTTCATAGGTTATGAGGCCAACCATAGATTGTTTAGATTCTGGGCTCCAGGCACAGCTAATGTTTACTGTAGCGCTAGTGCTAAATTTCTTGAGCATGTTGGGTGGCATAAACTAGAACAGGAATCCAACAATGATGTTGTTATCGACACCCAAGTAGTCCCTAATGATGAGATAGTTAAACCATCAATAGCCATTAAAAAGGAAGAACAGGCACAGGAGGAGATAGAAGAACAGGAGCAGGTGGAACAAGAGAGTTCACGAGTAAGCCCTGAGTTGCCTAGACATTTAACCCGTGTAACCACCAGATAGATATCAGGCTAATATAGCATGCCAAGTAAATATATTTCCTACTAACTATAATGAACTGAAACTGTACCCTGCTAAGGTTCAGGCTGCTTGGCAGGAAGCAATGGATAAGGAACTGAAATCCTTACAAAGCTTGGAGGTATATTAAAATGTCAGGTTACCACCAGGTAAGCATGCCACATGGTGGAAGTGGATTTATAAAATTAAGACAGGTATGAATGAGACTGTTACCCATAAAGCCAGGTTAAATAGCACAAGGGTTTGATCAGTCAGCCAACAACTACGATGAGGTGTTTGCACCTAATCTGAAGGCTACCACATTACAAGCAGCATTAGTGTGGGCAGCGAAGAAGAAATACACAATAAACCATTTAGATGTTGAGACGGCATATCTACATGCACTGCTGCAACATACTATATATTTAAAGAAGCGTTTGGGGATAAAAACTGATAACAAAACTGATTGCTGGAGATTAAAAAAGAATCTTTATGGCTTGAAGCAATCAGGCTATGAATGGAACCAGTACATAATGAAGGAATTAACAAAGATAGGTTTTGTAGCTGGAATGGCTGATCCATGTTTATTCAAAAAGGAAAGTGATGGTGTAGTTTCATTGTTGCTATTGTTCACTGATGACAGAGCATTAATCACTAAAACTGAGCAAGAAGCTACTGGGATTATTTCACTGTTAGAGAAGAAATTTAAAATCAAACTTTTAGGTGAGATTAAACAATATCTTGGTTTGAAAATAGATAAAACTAAGGGAGGCTACAAAATCTCTCAGGCAGATAAAATTAACCAGTTACTGAAGAACTTTAAAACGGAACTTTGTAAACCCTTGAGAGGAACCAATGGATTTCAGAAATTCCCTCCAAAATTTTGCGGTAAATTGTACCCCTGTGTGATATTACACTACGCGGTACTCCATGTACTGCGTAAATATGTTGTATGTATAGATATGTTTCACGAACAGCTTTGCAAGTTTTTTTGCAGATGGAAGTGCTTTGCAGGCTATAAAATGGGCCTGTTTAGAGAATAAGTCAATTATAGTCCAAATGATCGTATTCCCTTCACTCTTAGGTAGTTCAACAAGAAAGTCCATTGCGATTTCTTCCCAAGGTTGGGTTGGTTCAGCGACTTGTTGCAGGAGGCCAGGGGTTTTTCCAGTTCTGTGTTTCATTGTGGCACAAATCGAACAACTTTTTACAGAGTGCTCGACATCAAATTTCATTTTTGGCCATCAGAACTGTCTTCTCAGTAAATGTAGGGTTTTTAGGAATCCAAAGTGGCCTCCCAGCCAGGAGTTGTGGCTACACTTAGGGTTGTGGGTACATAAAGCTTAGTCCCTTTCCAAGCTAGTCCATCATTCATTGTCAACTCGGTTTGATGGTCCAGGAACCAAGGATCGATCAATAGGGCTGTTTTCAAATCTGCAGTCAGCTTATCTTCCAGGCGTTTGGGGTTGTGGTTGGCTTGGGCTCGAGTGGTCACTTGGACTGCCAAATTGAGCATCTGAAATTAAGTGGTTGTCAAACTGAGGTTTTCTGGACAGAGCGTCCGCCAGTATGTTTTTTCCTCCAGGGATATATTTAATGTTGAAATTGAATTGCTTGAAATATTGGACCCAGCGGACTTGTTTGGGCACTAATCTCTTAGGGGTCTTTAGAGCCTCAAAGTTCTTATGATCAGTCCATATCTCAAAGGCCTCTGGTGCCCCTTCTAGAAAATGCCTCCAAGTCAATGAAGCCCATCATACAGCGAATGCTGCTTTCCCCAAGACCTCCCATCTTCATTCTGTGTCTTTCAGCTTTTTGGACGCATAAGCGCACGGCATCAGTCAGCCTTGAGAGTCCTTTTGCAGCAAAATGGCTGCCACCGTTACATCACTTGCATCTGTTTGGACATTAAAAGCCTTGTTCGCGTCTGGGTGCTGGAGGATGGACTCAGCTGCAAAGAGGCATTTTAAGGTCTTGAAAGCTTTCTGACAGTCCATAGTCCAAGCCAGGGGTAGACTCGGCTTTGGTTTGATGGGTAATGGGCCCATTTTTAATAGCTCCATCAACGGGAGGGCAACTTCAGCAAAGGACAGAATGAATTGTCCATAGAAGTTGGCAAACCCCAAGAAACTTTGAAGTTATTTTCAGGTTCTGGGGGGTTGCCAGTCCAGCACTGCTTTCACCTTTCTGGGGTTCATTTCAATCCCCAGGTTGGATATTCGTAGTATAAGTAGTCCAGTGACTCTTTGTGGAATTCGCATTTTGAGAGTTTCACATATAATTTGGTGCCTGGAAGTTTTTCTATAAATTGTTGGACCAATTGAACATGCTCTTCCATGGTTTCACTGAAGATAAAGATGCCATCTGGGTACACGAGGACCTCACGGTAAAGGTGCGGGTGTAGCACCTCATTGATGAGCTGCATAAACACTGCAGGAGCCCCCTGAAGTCCGAAAGGCATGACTTTGAATTGGAAGCTACCCAGAGGGCAGTTAAAAGCAGTTTTCCACTCATCTCCCTCTTTGATGTGGACCCGGTAATAAACTTCCCTGAGATCTAGCTTGGTGAATACTTTGCCCTTCGACAGGTGGTTCAATAAGTGCTTCATAAGAAGAGAGGATACATGTTTTTGATGCATGCAGCGTTCACGCCTCTAAAGTCAACACACAATCTCAACCCGCCATCTTTCTTCTTGAACAACATGGGGGCAGCTAATCTTGATTTGACAGGCTCAATAAAAACTCGTTCCAAATTGCTGCTGAGGTATTTCCTTAATTCAGTCATTTCAGCAGGCATCATGGAATACATCTTTGGTTTTGGTAATTTCGCCCTGGGCTCTTATTCCATGGCAAAATCAGTGGCTCGATGAGGAGGTAAAACATTACACTCTTCTTCACTGAATGCTTCAGCCAAGTCTTATATTGGTCGTATATCTGGGGGTTATCTGGGAGAAGGTGGGATGCCATGGATGCTGGCTCAGGCTCTGGGTTCAAGCTGACTGGTGGCTTTGTAGTGGGTGGAAGAGGGGGCAATGGGCTGGGTCCAATGAGGATTTTTCTGAATCCATCCTCCCATTTGATCGTTGGGGCCCATTTGTCTAACCAAGCAAGCTCCAGTATGATTGATTATGACATCTTGGGGGCCACTATGAAGCGTATGAGTTGTGATGGGGCCCTAATTCCATCTTGATCAATTCTGTCATTTGACTGGCTGCCCCCCCCCCAATTAAGGTTCCATCCACTTGCTCAAATCTGATTGGGCATTTTAGCGGGTTAGTCTTTATGCCCAATTGTTCAACGATGGGGAGTCCAATAAGACATCTAGAACACCCAGTATCAATGACAGCTTCTAACTCCCCAGCCTCCCCCATGTTTGGTACCACTAATTTGACCTTGATTGTAAAAGGGATGATGGGATCACTCACCATTGGGTCATCTTCGCAGGTTGGGTTCTCGGGGACGTGGTGTCGGTCCAGTGGTCCATTGCTCCCATCTGCACAGAGGGGGCTTTCCCAGCTATGTTTGGTGAACCCACCCCTGCCCAGAGGTCTTCCTTGATTCTTCCAACCTCTAACAGCTGTATTAGGCTTTGACTATGGAGCTTGGGGTACAGGAGCAGGAGCCAGACAGTCTGCTGCCCTATGACCAGCTTGGCCACATCAGTAACATTTCGGCACCCTGGTGGATCAGTTACGAGCAGTTTTGGCTGGTCCGGTCGGTGGTCTCCTTGCCACAATTCTCTTAGTCGGGGCTGATGGAAGGGGTTTCCTGTTGATGCTGCGATCTAAGCTGAGGGAGGTGGCATACCACAATTGTAAGGTCTCTGGGATTCCCCTAATTTCACAGGCCTTCTTTACTTCTGGATCAATGGCTTTTTTAAAATAATGTAAAGTCATTCTTTCAGGCCAATCCATGAGGTGGCTTGCAACCTTTCTAAAATCCCGAATAAATTCTGACAAGGGTCGCTTGACTTGCCTCATTTCCATTAACTTCTCTTCATTCTCTGCTACCCTGTCTGGATTTTCAAATCTGAGTCTTAATAATTGAATAAATCCATTTACACTGTATAATTCGGGGGCTTGTTCATTGTGTAGTTGGGCCACCCAGTCTGAAGCATCCCCTTCATTCATACCATTTGTTATGGCCATAATCAAATCGTGCTCTGTGGCCTATTGATCTCCAAATTGTTCTATATGGGATCGGATTTGAGTAAGGAAATAAATGAAATGTTCCTGGCACCCATCGAATATGGCCTCAAAGGGTATTTGGTCCATCCTGAGTCATGGTTGTGGAGGTGGCACATGCCAGCCCTCTGCAGGTTGTACTGGAATGGAAGGAACAGGCCAGGTGGTGTATGTAGGCTGGGTAGGGCCCCTGAATCCTGGCTGAGTGGTGCCTCCCTGGAATAGGAGTCCCTGTGGCCTCACTGTAATTTGGGGCTGCAATTGTGGCTGCCAGGAAGAAGACAGGTGTGGCCTGGTTCCCTGGTCAGGTGGAGGGGAAGTGGCTGCTGTCTGGGCAACCCCTCTTCAGACCAGGGCTGTGTTGGTGTTGGATGCCATTGGCATTGAATCTACCCCTGGCCTGGACAAAATCCCCACTCTGGAGGGATACTTTCTGCAGGGGGCAAAATTCCTTCTGGAAAATGAGGGGATTGCCTTGGAGGCTGCAACATACCTCTGTCAGTTGATGCTTCTTTCTGGCTTCTACCAACTGACATCTGTATAGTCTCCTCATTCCTTACGATACTTGGGTAAGTGAATATGAGTGGTCTCAAATTTCCACCCATCCAAACAGACTGTGAGGCCAACCCTGTCACCTTTAAATTCTGGAACTGTTGATGTAAATCTGCCCTTGATGTACTTCCAGGATAAATCTTGGGGGTGTCTTCTTGGGAGAATTCCGACCTCAACTGTCTCTCTTCCCTCCAATCTGGCAGAATAGCAATATGCCTGGGGCTAGAAAAATATTTCTCTTCAGACAGCTGGGTTACAACTGGGTTATAATAACTTATTGAGTTGAAACACTTTGGTATAGTTCCCAAATCTCTTTTTCCTACTGCCATCCTGAAAGCTTCCATCATCTCCTCCAAAGAAGGGCTGGCAGGTTCAATTAATGTTCCGGAGGGAAGTCCCCCATACGCTCCCCCTGCACATCTCCAACTTTGGCTGATTGTTGATCTTTATCCATCTCTGGGAAAAGAACTCCGGGGTATCAGCCAAGCCCCCTTCAAAAAATAAAAGAACTTTTTGGGAAATAAATGTAAGGCATCCAGAAAGTATCCACGACATCAATCACTCTGAGACATTTTCTCTCCAATTGATTTATTTAGAAACAGATCTGGCATGTCAAAGGCAATTTCCCAAAATGATAATTTTTCACACATTACACAGAATCCACTTTCTCTCCTCCCATCTCTCTTCTCACTTTTACACTTCATAAATCACGAGAACCAATTAACTGCCACTGGAATTTCTTAATGTGACATACAGAATAACCTTGTACTTTTCAACTCCTCCAACTGTCTTAAGAAATGTGGCAGCTGAATTTCAAAACTGTCACTTACATTTTACTATTCAGTGTATCTGTGTGCTGATTGTGTGTTATTCATCACCACTCTCACTGTTTCCCTGAGTACACTCATTCTCTTAATGGAGAATACCTAAACAGAAGGAACAAAAAATAATCCTAAAAGACTATCAAGGGAACAAGATTCCAGTCATTGGCATTGGATAATTCAAAGTATCCTTCCAAAATTACTCTGGGATCCTGCCTTTAACCGTGGTCGACAGGGACCAGCCAAGTCTACTGGGGCTCGAGTGGTTCAAGCCACTGGGAATTGAATTCATTGGCATCCACAGCTTCACTGACATTGAGTGAGAGGACCAACTGATAGAGGAATTCCAGGACATTTTTGATGGAAAACTAGGCAAGTACTTGGGGCCCCCTATTTCTTTTAATCTGGACCCAAATATTGCCTCTATAAAAGCAAGGCAAGTTCCATTTGCACTTAAACCAAAAATGGAGAAGGAGTTAGACAAGCTCATTTCCCAAGGGATTCCAGAACTCATAGATCATGCGAAGTGGGAAACCCCAATAGTCACCCTTATAAAGCCAGATGGATCTCTGCGCATCTGTGCTGACTACTGCGCAACCCTTAACTGTGCTTTACAGAAGAGTGCATACCCCATCCCAATGGTGCAACACCTTTTACACTCCCTGGGATGGGGAAAGATATTCGCAAGGTTAGACCTTGCACAAGCCTACCAGCAATTACTGGTAGACATTGAAACAGCAGAAGCACAGACAATTGCATCACACGGAGGGGTTTTTAAATGTAACCATTTGCAATTTGGGGTGAGCGTTGCCCCAGGACTATTCCAGAGCCTCATGGAACACTTACTACATGGACTAAAGGGGATGGTGCCTTATTTTGATGATGTCCTGTTAGGGATAACATTGTTCACCCTAACTGTTTTAGGTGAAATACTA
>BLBF01012630.1:0-11144 GCA_015471245.1 Laticauda colubrina | reverse complement strand
CAGCTTGCTAATGAAGAGCAGCCGTCCCTTCACACGGAGCCAAGCTGCACTGAAAGCCTCCAACACAAGAACAGAGTGTTGCCAGCCAATCAAAGCCACAAAACAGACAGAAGAAACCAGAAACACCAATCAATCAAACTCCAAGTCCAATGAACACAGATCCAGGCTCCCAGCCAATCAGAATGGACCAGCCTCAAATTTGAAACCAGGAACTAACTCTATACAGAAGCCTGAGGATGGCAGATGAGATTCTGCTGAAACGTTGCTACAACTTTAACAGAACTACAATGACGTGGGATAATACCCGAAGGAAGCTAAACAGCACACATGTAAGTACCCGCGAAAACCTAAGAAAACATATATATATATATATATATATATATATATATATATATATATATATCCATCCAATATATACATATATAGCCATATATATGTATATAGCCATATATACATATATAACCAATCTAAAGTCACTTCTTTGTCCTTGTTGTTCTCTCTCTCTCTCTCTCTCTCTCAGTCCCCGGGAGCGGGGAGGGGAGGGGAAAGGTGGTGGGAATCTGACATGGTTGGTCATCTTGACTTTGCTGCGGAAGGTAAACTAAAAGAGCAAAATAAGACAAGAAAAACTCCAGGTTGTTTTGAACACCTCCTCAGCCATCTGGGGAGTGAAGAGGAGAGGGGGAAATTTCTAAGGAACTGGCCCCGTGGGGTGAGCTTCACTGATTCCGCCGGCACTTACAGAAGCAGCCAACTCGTGCCCCAGAGTTGCAGAAGGGAGAAACTCTTGGAGGAAAGTTCATCAAAAATCTCAGTCCTTCACACGCATCCCTCACCCCCCTCCCCAAATCCTGAAGATCGCCAGGTTAGAGAAGGGCCGCCATGGAAAAGGGTGACAAGACGCTTTTCTCTCCTGGATTGCAACCTTTGGCACACCGGGATGTCAACTTTGCAGGGATTTTTGCTTTGTTCTCTCTCTCTCTCTCCTGCCACCAGTACTACCCCTATTGCCACCATGGGTGCGACCGGGTGGGCGTGGGCAGGACCAACCAGGGGTGATTGTTCAGTTTGGTGAACTAAACCGTCCCTACCACCTGGTGCAAGGTACTCGAATTTCACCACTACTTTGGAGGCTTCAAATGAGGGGAGTGGAGGGGGAGACTTATAATCATGGTTTTGATTATAAGCCTCCTACTCCCTTTGTTTGAATGCTGCCCCAGGGTGGCTGGAAATCAATTTGGAGGCCAGTGAGTCCTGCCTCCCTCTTGCCTTGGAGAAGTCCTCTCCCAGCCTTCAGGAAGCCGCAGGTGGCTGCTGCCGGTCACATTTGAATGTTGCTCCTCTAACTTGGAGATTGGAGAACAAATACTACTCACATTTGCGTGGCATTAGCGAAGGGGTGGGGGTGAGGGGAAAGGATCCGCACATTGAGGAGGTTGAACAGCTGCCAGTGATGTCCTCAAGGGAAGATGTTGCAAGGGGGAGGCTCAAAACCCCCCCAGAAGCTTCTCTTCCTCCTCGACAGAAGTACTCAAGCGCAAAGTGTCACTGCCCCTCTGGCCCTGACAAGCCTCCTCCTTCTCGCTGAGCATGTGAGAGCTTCTGGCGAGGAGGAAAAGAAGCTCTTGAGAGCAGGGGTGTGGGAGATCGCAGCATTGGAGCTCTTCCCGGGTGTTTCCTGGCCTGCGAGGGGAGGGGGAGATCTCCTGTGTCCCCCTCAGCACTTTTCTTCCTCACCAGAAGCGCTCACACGCAAAACGCTCACTGCCCTTCTGCCCTCCCGACAAACCACCTCCTTTCCTGCTGAGTATGTGAGCACTTCCAGCGAGGAGAAAGAGGGGGTAGAGCTTCCCCCTCGCAACATCTTCACCTGAGGGAAGATTCTTCCTGTGGCTCAGGAGGTTCGCGCTCTTCCTGCTGCTGCTCGGCCTCCTCAATGTGTTGAGGCAGGAGGCAGCAGCTACAACACAGGAGACTGAAGGATTGCCCTGCCTCAGCATGCTGTAGTCCACCAAAATTTTCTTGGGGTCCACCAAAATTTTCTTGGCAACCGCTGCTTTAATTAATTACAGTATTACTTTTCTTTCTATTCTCAAACCATGTATACCAGATATCCTAAACTGAATAATATATCGATTCCTCTCTTTCCTTTAACTCTAAAATCAGCCTGTCCATTTCTGCGCAGTCTAAATATTTTCCTTATCACTGCTCCCTCTTGTGGCATATCTCCATTTCCAGTACTGTATGTATGTACTCCTAGCAGCAGCTGTTATGTGTAAAATAATGTATTTATAAGTTTTACTATATTTTCCTTTTATTATGCCCAATAGAAACAGTTCTGGTCAAAATTCAGTTTTTTGCTTTATTATTTCTTCTAACCATTTTCTAATCTTACTCCAATATTTTTTTTCTTCTGGGCAGGTCCACCACATATGAAAATATGTACCCCATTCATTCTTGCATTTTCCAGAATTCTGGGTTTTGATTTACAAACATTTTTGCTAATCTGGCGGGGGGGTAGATGTCACCTATAAAACATTTTGCACATATTTTCTCTATACTATAGAGATAAAGATATCCTATAATTTTCTCCCCACCATTCTTTCCCAATGTTCCAATTCTATATTATGTCCCACATTTTTCAACCAGGCTACCATCGTTCCTTTAACTACCTCTTCTTCCATTTTAAAGTTCAGAGGAAAATTATATAATTTAATAATCACCTTTTTCTGTTCCTTGGATAATTTTATCTAATTGTTGTTTATCCATATAAAATCCATATTCTTCCTTGTCTTTTCTATACCTCGCCACTGGCATATAGGGCCACTGGTGAGTCAATGTCTATATTTTGCTGTTTTAACTCCTGTATTGTTTTTAATCTTCCTTGTTTATCGAGCAAATCTTTGTATTTCCTCATTTTAGCCAGTTCCATTGCATTTGGGTATATTAATGCCTCCATCGTCGACAGCCAACTTGGTATTTTTGTATAGTGATTCTTCTTGGTTTTATTCCATACTTGGATAAGTGCATCTCTGATTCGGTGTCTTTGAAAGTAGGTGTGTTGTTTGTTTTTCCCTTCCCATAAAAAACTATGCCATCCTCTTTGCAGGTCATGTTTATTAATAATATCCTTCTATTCTCTAAATTGATCCTATCTTTTATCCATACTGGCGCCTGATAGTATGTTTCCTAATCTGGAAGTCCAAAGCTATTCCTCTCTCTTTTATCCTGCAGCAATTTCATTTTAATTCTAGTCTTTTTGCCAACCCAAACAAATTTAGCTATTTTATCCAATTTCCCCCCCCAAAAAATTATCTAATTTTACCGGAACAGTTTAGAATATAGTATTTTCAGTAGTATAGTCATTTTAACTGCTGCAACTTTTCCAATTAGTTAAATTTGGAGTTTCCCCAATAGTTCCAATTCCATTTTTATCCACATAATTAATTTATTGTAATTATTTTCTTTAATTGAGGAACATCTTGATGTTAGCCAAATACCAATATATTTTACTTTTTTAACTATATGCATTCCCAATTTTTCCTCTAATTCCTTTTTTTGTTTATCTGTCATATTTTTAGTTAATATCTTCATTTTGTTTTTATTTATTTTAAGTCCTGCTGCATTACCGAATTTTTCAATTTCTTTTATTAAAATAATCCCAATTTCATATGGTTCCTCTGGGAAAAATACTATATCATCAGCAAATGATATATTCTTCTTTTCTGATTGTAACCCCTTTAATTTCTTTATTTCTTCTAATGTTTGTTAATAAATTTTCTAATGCAAGGATAAAGAGTAGGGGTGGCAATGGACATCCTTGTCTTACTCCTTTATTTATATTGAATGTTTCTGTTCTGTCTCCATTGGGTAAAACACCAGCTGTCTGGGTTGAATAGATTGCCAATATCATCCTAATAAATTTGTTCCCAAAATCCATGGCTTTTAGCTGTTTTGTAAAGAACTGCCAATTTATGTTATCAAATGCTTTTTGCGCGTCCAAGAATACCGCTGTTTGTTTCCTGGAGTGTGCATAATATTCTAGGACATTTATTATTGTTGTTTTTAATTTGTCTATTTGGTAAAAATCCATTCCAGTCAGTATGTATAATTTTATTTAATATTTTCTTAAGCCTTTCTGCAATTATAGTCATAAGTATCTTGTAATCAACATTCAGTAGTGATATGGGCCTATAATTTTGAATTTGTTGATGGCCAGTATTTTCTTTTGGGATTAATCTAATGTAAGTTTCCTCCCATGATTTGGGTAATTTCAGTATCGCTAGGGCTTCATTATATATTTCTAACATTTGTGTTTCTAATATTTCTTGTAATGTTTTATATAACTTAGGGAGATAAAATATTACTTGGGAATAAACAGCCGAAGGTTGATTAGAAAATTGATTTTCAAAAATCAAACAAACTAAAGGGTCAGATAGATTTGAAATAATATTTTGAAATTAATTAATAGTGTCCTACTATTACTGTGTTTCCCCGAAAATAAGACTTGGTCTTATATTTTGGAGGGGCTCCAAAATAAGCATTAGAGCTTATATTCAGGGAATGTCTTTTTTTTTCACATATAGAAGGCGATGAGTGCAAGGGCCGATGAGGGTGGGATGGCCATGCTGCTCTCAGCCGCGCTGCTTAGCTGCTCCTGTCTGGCACAGGACAAGTCAGCTCAGATCTACAATCTCTGGAGCGCCTCCCCCTACCATTAGCCTGCCAGGGCTCTTGCACTGCAGGGCACTGCAGCTCTCATGCTGGTTGTGAGATTAGACAAAGCCAGATGCTACGGGAATACATGTGAATTACTACTTTACTATCTCCTGATAAAGTAAATGGTCTATCTAAATACTTCATATGTATAGGAATAAAAATAAACCATACTTATAGAATATTTCTGATTACTCATTCTTGCTCCCAGGTGAACAGATTACTTCTCTTGAGAAATGAGATGGTGCCTTATATTGACAGGTTTGTCTAATCCTATTATACTATTTATCAACCCTGCTTACATTTCCTCGTATCTCTTTTGCAATTTCTGGGGTTTACAAAGAAATACATTTTTATAAACATTCAATATTTATACTTTTGCATTTGGGATTTATAAGTGGAACAAAAACACCAACCTGACTATCAAAATACAAAATGACAATGTGTTTCAATTCTGGTTCTGGACTTACTCTGGATTCTCTCAACTGA
This sequence comes from Laticauda colubrina, assembly GCA_015471245.1. Taxonomy (NCBI): domain Eukaryota; kingdom Metazoa; phylum Chordata; class Lepidosauria; order Squamata; family Elapidae; genus Laticauda; species Laticauda colubrina. The sequence goes on along the minus strand of BLBF01012630.1, from coordinate 5,939 downwards.
CAAAGCATAAAAAGTAGGAAGGAAAAGAAAAACCGAATAGGACATACAATATTTATACAGATAATCACAAGTTACCTCAACAACTCAAAACCTTTAGGGTTTCTGGACATAAAAATTAGTTGCAAAATCAATGGAATATAGTTTGCTTAGCACAAATCAATTTCATATATATCATTTCAATGAAAATTTTAGTAAAACTAAAACTAGTAAATCTTTTATCAACAAGTATATTATTCCATTCTAGCACTGCTTGTTTCTAAGGATCAAAACAAAAATTGTGCTCAGATTCATGAAGGAAGTTACATGTCTCTTCTGCAGAGTCAATTAAAGTAACTTTTAGAGTCACATAAGTGAGATGACTGATACTGAATTTAATAAATAAATAAGCAATTCTTTAAAAATATAGTAAGCTAGAATACTTATGAGAAGAGCATTTAGATTCCATATATTTGAATTCTGTAATAATTACCATACCAAGTTTAACAGATCCTCCAAACAGTGACCCCTTGTCAAAAGCATCTTTCCAGGTAAAAGTTACACAGATCTAAAAATGTAAATAAAAACAGTAAATGAATTTATATCTATATTTTAGATATAAATGTTCCAAAAAAAATCCTTAAGCAGAAATACAAATGTCAAAAATAGTAAAAATCTGCACCTTACCATTACCTGAAAATACATACTGATACAAGAATGTTTTATGAGAAAATTCAATACATAAAGAAATTAGTATATTTAAAGTTCCTTTTACAACAATTATTTTACTATTATAACCATAATTGGGTGTACACTCTTTGTTTTAAAACAATGTACATTTATGCCATTCAATTAATTGGACTATTCTTAATTTTTGTAGAATTAAGTACATATTGAAATTTTCTTGGGAAACTAACCAAAACTGTGGTTGATATGTATCATTGTGATCCAAAAGAGTTTTGTCACACTGTATAATAGATCCCTCTCCAAGACTGATGTCTTCATGGCTTCACTTATTCAATTAGGAAAATATGATTTAAAACTGTAAAATTCATTCAAAAGCAACTTTTTATTCCAACGTCAACTGCTCTCTTACACAGTATATTGCATTTTAAAACAATGCTTAACAGCTTTAACACATTACCTGGTTTTCAGAAAATGGAAATTTTGGTTCTATGGAACACAGTTGATCATAGTATCTGAAATAAAACAAACACCACCATAAGTGTACATGTTGTTTCAAATATACGAGATTTGGAATCCACAAACCCATGAATGACTCTCTAGCTCTATATGAACAGTTAGACCTTCCTTTCCTCTCCCACCACTTTGTGTGTGTGTGTGTGTGTGCGTGTGTACAGTAAACACACACATACAGAAAAGATTTTGTGTAGCCGTTTTTTAATGTACAATGTCTAACAGCATCTAATTATGTATTTTAAGTATGTAATATGTTTTATGAATTGATCACTGAGTGAAATTAAAAAGATCTATTTTACTGAAGATTTTGTCTTTTTAAAACATACCGTGTTTCTCCAACAATATGCTCCCCCAATAGGAATTCCCCTATGTTTTCTAGGCATAAAATGAAATTAAGCCCCTATCCCTAAATTTAGGCCTATTTTAAAACATGCAAAATGGGGACTTGCTGTTAAAAGCACCCCATGGGCAGCCATGCCTCGCTGACAGCCGGTCCTAATAGCCGATCATGGCAGAGCATGGAGGGCTCCCTACCCCGACCAAGCGCCTTTACTTCAGACCTGGATCAGTGGGCAGCCGGCGGCAGCGTGGATATCCACTGGCATTTCAGCCACTTCTCAGGCCTCCGTAGCCTCTATGGTTCCCGCCTGCACTGGCGCCTCTCACTAGTACCATTTCCAACAACAGCGTCTGAGTTGCTCCCACTTTTCCCCCCATCCCCGTCCCAACAGGGAAAAAAAACATTTTGAGGTACCTGGGAGCGCCGCGTGGTGTTTTCGTTTAGTCCTGAGTGGCAAGTTGGGCATGAGAAGAGCCAAGAAAGTGTCTCTGCTGCTGCTACCCTTGATGCTCCAGCCTCGGGCTCTGCAAGTTTCCAAAAGTCCCAGTGCGTAATCTGTTCCTGCATTCCAAGCGTGCCCAGGCCAAGCTGCAGCTGTCCCTCTCTTACCAGCACCATCTCCAACAACAGCAGCAGCAGTGGCAGGTACCGTGGAAGTTACGGAGGCAGCTCCCTCACCCAAGAAGCGGCTGAAATGCTTCCATGGTCCCCGCTACTTGCAGAGCCCAAGGGTAGCAGCAGCAGAGACACTTGTTTGGCTCTTCTCACACCCAACCAGCCGCTCAGGATTAAACAAAAATGTACCATGCGGTGTTCCCAGATACCTCAAAATGATTTTTTTTCCCCTGTTGTTGCGGAGACGGGGACAGGAGGGAAAAGCAGGAGCGACTCAAGATGCTGTTGTTGGAGACAGTGCTGGCGGGAGAAGCACCAGCGCTGGCGGGAACCGTGGAAGCTATGGAGGCCCAAAAAGTGGCTGAAAAGCTACTGGCGGACATCCACACAAATGCCGCCCGACCGCTGACCTGGGTCTGCAGCAAAGGCGCTTGGCGGGGGTAGGGAGCCCTCTACGTTCAGCCATGATGGGCTGTTAGGAGTGGCTGGTGGCAAGGCGTGGCTGCTCACGGGGCACTCTAGGCGAGGTTGGGGGGGAGAAATTAATCCACCCTGAAAAAATGTCCTAGCCATTTTTTCGGGGCTCAAAAAACAACAACAACCCAGCCTTATTATATGAGAAACTCAGTAGCAAGCATAGTCCATAGAGAAAGGTTGGGAAAAGAATAGGGTTTCCATTATTTTAGCTTCTGATTAAAGTTTAAAATCTCCAAAAACTTGGAAAAATTCTTGAAGTTTAAAACAGAGACACATTCACTTCAGAACATTTTCTTTCTGTATAAATATGCACAGTCAGGAGTCTGTGGTAAGCTTTTTTATTTTATTTTATTTTTGATATTGTGCTATATTGCAGGATCCAATCTGGGTCAGTCTCCTGGACCAGAGGTTTTGTCTTCTGAGCTTTCAAACTTATGCTGGAGCCCATCATCAGGGAACTTCTCTGTAGCAGTATGTGTGCTGTTCTGTGTGTGGTATTTATAGTACCTGTTTTAAGTGGCTTTTTATATGTTGATTGGGGTAAGCTGATGGCTGGCTTTTAAGTCATTAGCTATCAACCACAACCAAGTTCAAAATTTCCATTGCTATTTGCTTGTGCTGCTCAGCCCTTGCCTTCTAAGTACTTGGATGGTGGTAAATCAGCACTCTTGTTGGCCAATAAGAGCCTGTTTTCCAGATTTCAATCATTTCCCTGGCTGTTTCTGTGCCTGCTGGTCCAAAAATCTTAGAACAATCAGGGAGTGCAACTACATAAATTATTTAACTGTAACATAAAGGCAATATAAGGCACAAGTTAGACACCCTGGAAGGCTAGATGATAATTGGAAGAACTATCAAGCCATTACACCAAAATAGGATAAGGCATTAAGTGGAAAAATTAAAGGTTTTGGACCTCCAACCATCCCCACTCCTAGGTTCAGCATCACTACAGGCAGTCCTCAACCCCCATAAAATCCAAAATTTCCATTGCTAAGCAAGGCAATTAAGTGAACTTTTCCCCATTTTGCAAATTTTTTTGCCAAACTTCTTAGGCAAATCACTGCATTTAGTGAATCTGGCCTCTTCCATTGACTTTGCTTGTTCGAAGCCATATGGGAAAGTTTCAATTGATGATCATATGACCCTAGGACAGTGTCATAAAGACATAAATAACATGCTACTAGCCAAGTGCCTGAATTTTGAACATGTAACCCTGAAGACACTAAAATGGGATATGTGTGAAAACCAACCAAAAGTCACTTTTTTCAGTGCCGTTGTAACTTTGAACGGTCACTAAACCATTGTAAGTCGAAAACTACCTATACAAAGCATCACGAGATTCATTCTTGATTATATTAGGAAATAATGAAAACATGACCCACTGTAATGTTGAAACTAGAAAATAGTGAAGTAGATCTTCCTTGCATTTTTCTGTACATGCAGGATCCCCTTTTTTCAGATCAATCAACTATTAATTCAATGATTGCCACAGGAATTGACCAACAGCTTGTCGCCCAAATCTCAGATTAAAGGACAAAAATGACTGGCTCAAAGTCATCCAGCTGGCTTTTAGGCCTAGAGTGGGACAGAACTCAGTCTCCTAGCTTTTAGCTTGGTGTCTTAACCACTAGACAAAATCTTGCCACTTCTTACTAAGGCAAATTATATCCTGTTTTAAGTTTTACTTCAGTTAATATATAAATAAACCACACATCAATTCTTTACCTTATGGGTTATTCTATTCTATAAGTAAACATTCCTGACTTTGGAATAGTTAATCTCTGAAGATTAAAAAAAAACTAATTTTCCATAAGTATTTCCAGCACCTATGGTATTTTAAATAAACGATCATTACAACTAAAATGTCTATCATCATTAAGTTACTGACTTGATTTTTATACTGATTTATTTATGACACAAAGTAGTGGGAAAATATATTATCTGCATTTCTGTGCCATTCTTTCCAAAATTACTGTGATTATAAATCAGTGTCCCATGCTTATAAGTCCATATGGTTGTCTTAAGCATGGGTCATTAATCCATAATCACAATAATTTTGGAATAGAGTGGCACAGAAATGCAGATAATACCTATGCCCACTATTTTGGGTCATGAACCAATAATCAAAACAATTAATTAGAAAACTTGTTAAAACTCAGAATAACTTAATAAGAACCAGTCTAAGTTTCTGCACATCACCCAAATATTAATTTTTAGTAAGAATTATTCTTTAATTAATGGGATTTTTCCAAAAGCCAAAGTGCGGTAAAAGAAAGATGTTTGACTTTTAGATGAGTAACCTGCTGGACAACAATATTCATACTTAATAATTTGCATACATTATATATAAATAATATACATATATATATGTGTGTGTGTGTGTGTGTTTTCTGAGGTTTTGGCGGGTATTTGTATGTGGATCTTTGGTTATTCGGGTTTTCTCCCGCGTAAAATTGGAAGTATCTAAGGCAATGTTTTGATGAAGTCTCATTCATCATCTTCAGGCTTGTTTCTTCAGCTCTGTGCTTCTCAGAGTAATGTGAGCTTGCAGCTGCTTCTTCCTTTTAACTGCTCGTGGGGGTGTGACTTGATTGGGTGGGGGCTTGACTGTGTTCTGATTGGGTGGGGGGATGTTCTCATTGGTTGGGGGTTTGGCTATGTTCTGATTGGTAGGGGAGTTGGCTGTGTTCTGATTGGCTGGGAATGTGTTCTGTTTAGGTGGGGGCTTGGTTGTGCTCAGGTTAGTTGCTAACTTGCTGGGGGATTTGAGCTGGTGAGCCGTGATCCTCTTGTTTGGCTTCCTGTTCGTGGTCGTGCCACATCTTCATGGTGGGTGTCAGTTCGCTTCTTGTATGGGTCAGAGAGGTTTGAAGTGGGTAGTGGTACAGCTGCGGTATGGCTTCTGGTTCGTGGTCGTGTCTCATCTTCTATGTGGGTGTGAGTCTTTTTTCTACGAGGAAATGTGGTGGCATCTTGTGTGGCACTCGTGGGTGTGGGTCTGGTGTCATTCTTCATATTAGGTACTTTTTTATTAATGAGGGCTGGTTTCCAAATGGTTGGTAGGCGGGAGGTATCATCTCGTTTATTCATGCTGTGTGAGCATTTTTCTATCTCTATGGCTTCTCTGATTATTCTGTTGTTGAAGTGTTCGGTTTTGGCGATAGTTCTGATATTTTTAAAGTCAATTTCATGTCCTGTGGCTTTGAGATGTTGGACCAGGGATGAGGTCAGTTCTTCTTTTTTGATTGAGTTCTTGTGTTCCTCAGTGCGTGCACTAATTCTTCTGTTAGTTTGTCCTATGTATGTGGTGGGGCAGGCAGTGCAAGGGATT
>BLBF01012629.1:0-14331 GCA_015471245.1 Laticauda colubrina | reverse complement strand
GGTAGAAGCAGTTGAGGTGCTGGGGTGATGGTGCTTCTTACAAGAAGCCACCCCCACATGGTAGGGAGAGGTGGGAAAGCGCCGTGTGGTGGCTTAGCCAGCCAGCTGAGTCCAGGGAAGGGGGAACAGATTTGTAGGTCCTAGCCAGCGCTGATGGCAGGATGGGGCCGCACCGGTGGGGAAGCTAGCCAGCCAAGCCCAGGGGTAGGAGGGCAGGTAGGCAGGCCCCAGCCAGTGCTGCCAGCAGGATGGGGCTGCACTGGTGGGGAAGCCAGCCAGCCGAGTCTGGGGATGGGGGGGCAGGTAAATAGGCTGTGCGAAGCCTGGGGAGGCCCAGAGATGACCGTGGGAGGCCTGGGGACAGTGGGTGAGGGGCTAGCACAACTTGCAGGCTTACCTGTGAGCAGACAGGAGTTGTTTTCTGAAGGGAGGGGCTGGGGACTTGCAAGCTTTTCGCTCTGCCGCAGCAAAAGGCAGGGAGCAATGGCTGGCCTGGCGGGCGGACAAAAGCAGGCTTCAGGCATGTTGCACATGCAAACAATGTTGCGCATGCGCAATAGGGACTGACTGGGCAGGGAGCAGAGAAGCAGTTGGAGAGGGGCGGGGCCAACCTGAGGCCTGATTTACTGGTTCTCTGAACTACCGGGAACCATAACAACCAGTTTTACTGAACTGGTGCGAACCAGTAGAATCCCACCCCTGGACACAAGAATGAGCTTAGGGAGCTTCTAAAACTCCCTAAGTTTTAAAAGCAGCTTCTAAAACTCCCTAAGTGGTGGCTACCTAGCAATTATTCCTGTATAATGGAAAGAGGTTTCTGTGCTTAGGCACACAGTAAATCAGGAATTAAGTCCTTTTCTGCTCATAAAAAATATCAATTAAACATGCAGGAAAAGAATAATGCTTTCTTTTACTTTTTCTATGAAATCATTTTTAATTAATCATTTGCTCCATTCTTTTACATCTTAATGTTTTTTTCTTACAGCATAAAAGAGAAATAGCACAGGAAGAAAATTATTCTGAAAATTTACTTGCATTATTGATATATATTGTTATAAACTGCAGTGAACTCCCATGTTTTCAAAGCAAATTGTCCTTTCATAGTTCCTAGAAAGAAGAAAAGTGCTGTAAAAAGGATGAGAAATAAGGATCAAGCAAAATCACCAAAAAATGTTCTAAGAGCTATTACTTATTATATACGACTTTTCAATGAACACAGGTTATGCTTCATATTTCCAAGCAATCATTTCAGAATAGGAATATTACACAATTCTTACTAAATATTTGCAGTTTAGAATCTGAAGATATATGGAAATTAGACAGTGTTAATTTATTCAAATACTGGGGTTATCCATAACCTATCTTAACAATATATTTAAACAATCTTCTTTGATCATGCATGGAATTACTTTTACTACAGATTTAAATGCTGAAAAATCTAAGCCTATAGATTTTTTTACAAAAGCCTTCTTCCATAAGTTTCAAAAAAAATTTACAGGATCAACTCTCAGTAATAGGCAAGCTGAACAACATACAGAATGCTCCAAACTGAGTATAGTTATTTTGAATTGGTGCTTCCACAGCAAACATGTAAAGAAGTGGACAAGTATACTCATGATTTTTAAATGTCTTGATTGGATTAAATCCTGAAGTAGAGGTATAAAATCTTTTTCAAATGCATCATCAAACATACACTGTCTGCATGTTTTTAGTTTCTATTTTCCTGCAAAATATGTTCACCACCAATAGGTTTGCCACCTAACATGGGTCTTTTATAATATTTTTAATCTTTTGCAAAGATTCAAAATGTATAGTTGGCAGTAAAGTTGGGTACATTTGCATCGGGTGTTTAATCTTAATTGAAACTATGAATTATTAAACATTTTAAAATGCTAGGAAATACTAATGTGGTACATAAGGTCACTATGTTTTGCATTTCCACTCTTAAAAACAGCAAGAAATGTAATGTGTTGTTTAACTCTTTCCTCTCACATCCCTTATGTAGTAATTCCTTTCAAAATTTATGCAAAATGGAGAAGAAATCAAAGAAATTGCTAGCCTAAAAATGTAACAAATGCACCTTTGCTTCCCTTCAGACACCCATCTGTTGTTTCCTGTGCTATGTGCTAGAAAATGTGCTATTCAGTCTCTTCTAGTTGTTGAATGCAACGTTTCTCTGCTGAAACTAGAATTTTGGCTTCTGACTCAGTCTGCTGGGATGTGAGAGGAGGATCAGAGCTTGTGGGTTGTTTCCTGAAAATGAATGAGTGCAAAGAAGAAAAATGAGACAGCTTTAACTGGATATGTTGAGGGATTTGTAAATTTGGTCCTCATATAGACCTGTGATGGTGAACCTATGGCACGCATGCCAGAAGTGGCACATAGAGCCATCTCTACCAGCATACAAGCCATCGCCCCAGGTCATTTCCACTGTGCTTGCATGCCCGCCTCCTGCCAGCCAGCTGATTGTCGGGTATCTGCTGTACATGCGTGGGTGTGGGGTGAATGCAGGAGACATGTGCATGCTCAGGGGGTGGGGATTGCGGGGATGGGTCATACATGCATTGCAATATGGGTGCAGGTGCGCACACGCACACATGCACACTCTTTCGGCACGCGACAATGAAAAGGTTAGCCATCACTGACATAGACATTACGACCTTTTAAAAGGAAAAATTAAATATATAGTCTTAATTATTCTATTGACATGGTCTTTTTCTCTCCTTTAGATATTTTTATTTTCAAGCACTGCCTATGTTCACACGCTATATTAAGCCATAAACTAACCACATAAGCTAAGCTGATGAAACACTATAAGTTACAAAATAAAATAAAACAAGGATACCATACTGGACAAATGCAACCATTTATTGATCCAGAGAAATATTTGTGGGAATATTGTCTCTGGTCTGAGCTTTATCTTTTTGTTTGGGTTCCTGAAATATACTCTCAGCCCATTTCTGAGCTTGCAATTGTGTTTATTCTTTGCAGTTTGGGCATTACTCCAATCCCATCTACTAGTAGGGCCTACGTTGCAAGTTACCAGTGATATGGCTCAGCTTTCGCAGGAAAAGGAGCATATGTTTTATCTCAAGGTGACCTTTTGATAACTGGGCCATCAGATTCAGCTTTTGTTATAAAACACTATGGTTTGTTTTTGGAAATACAGCAAGTAATCCAAGTGGGTGGTTCTCTGCAATGTTGCTAGAGGGCAACTAACCGTATTTTTCGGAGTATAAGATGCTCCGAAGTATAAGACACACCTAGCTTTTGGGGAGGAAAACAAGAAAAAAAATCTGCCTTTGCCTCCTTGAAGCAAACAGCAAACACCCTGATCAGCTTCAGCACAGCCTGATCAAGCAGCTGATTGTCAGTAGGATCAGCCTCCCGACCCATTTTCAGGAGGAAAATGGGACGTGGGGAGGCCAAAAATGGGGCATGCGGAGGCCAAAAATGGGCTGCAGAGGCTGAAAATGGAGTTCACTGAAGCAGCTATAGGCAATGGCAATCCCTACAGCCTGAAACAACTGATCGTGAAGAGGCCAATCCTACCTACAATCAGTTGCTTCTGCTAATCAAGCTGTGCTGAAGCTGACAAGGCTGTTTGCTGCAAGGAGGCAATTGCTGGGAGGCAGAGGCCAAAGGGTGGGGGCCAGCGAGTGGGCAGGGCTTTGGCAACATTTGCTGTGTAAGATGCAAAGAAATTTCTACTCATTTTGGGGGGGTGGAAAAAGTACATCTTATCCTCTGATGAATATTTGATCACATTTTCTAATCATATGTTGTTCCAAATTTTCTAACATTATTTCTAAGACAAATACAACAATACAATATTATGTACTTTTGCAGAATCTCTTTTTCAGTTATATTTTTACCCATTATCTCTAAATAAGTCCTGTTTCTTTACATCTTGTTTCAAACCTTTATAGATTCTCTTCCCTTCCTTCCTCCCTTGCTTCTCCACTCTACCCTTTTTACCCCCTTGTCTCTACCCTCCTCTGTATTCCTCTTTTCTGTTGCTTTCTGATGTGTTCACTTTTCACCTTATTTTTCCCTTTATTGGTTGTTTTTTTAAGTCTTAAATTCTCCATTCTCTTTCCCACCTTTCTCCTTTCTTCCCCAGATAAAGTTGCTTGTTCATTAAAGTCGGCTTCTTCTTCATCCCAATTTTCTTGTTCTTGTAGTTTCTCATACGTAGAAATCGCCATTTCTAAAAAATGAAAAACGGAGCCAAAAGATCCCTTCCCTTCTTTTTCTTCTTCTTTATATTTTATAAATTCCATTTTCAGTTCATCCACAAGTAATGCCATTGTAAAAAAAATTTTAAACAACCCAAATGATTTTAATCATTCAAATAAGAATTTCCAAACGTCCCAAAGTCACCAAGTAATCCAAATACACACAGTCTATTTCATTTAACACTTTCTTTTTTTTTTCACTTTCTCTTCCTGGGGTTGTAATTCATTTACAAAGTTCTAGTTAAAATGTATCTTTTAGAAGTCTTGTTATGATTTTGATCTAGTCTTTTAAATTCCAAGCAATCTCCTCCAGCCAAATCTTAATCTTAATTCTTATCCTCTCCCTTCCCACTTACAGCATAAAAATTTTTTTTTTCCAGTGTTCAGAAATCTTTATTGTCCCCTTGGCTTTAATTGTCCAGTTTGATTATCTGCTGATGCCAAAGCGGATTTTTCCAATTTCTCATTCATCTGCTGTCACCGTAAGGAGGGAGAGTGAGAAAAAACAAACTTTCCCTTTTCACTTTCATTCGCTGCTTCCAGATCTTCTTAGGGAGCAATGTATCTTTTTCTAAAATTTAAATTCCAGGATATCTTGGATGTTGCTTCTCCTCCCGGTCAGCCAAAACTTTCACTTCTCAGCTTCCTCCTGCACATTCTTTTCCGGATGAAAGTTTCTTTGTGGCGGCCATTTCTGACCGTCGCTCTACCGCTTTTGGAAAAGGGAGTTATGCCAGCTGAGGAGGGGGGATTCGACTCCCCCCGACCCTTGCTAGGTCTCCCATCTTCAGCTACCTCTACGGGGTAGCTATAACCCTGAAGCTTGTTGACTCGGGGCACTCCAGCGGTGAGCGCAGCAGAAACCGCGCACGATTGCAGATTCCTGCCACCGCCAAGCCTTGCAAACCGGAAGTCCGGGTGCTGGAGATTTTTAAGAAGTGATTGGACAGTCATTTGTCCAGATTGATATAGTGTCTCCTGCTTGAGCAGGGTTGGACTAGAAGGTCTCTTCCAACCTTCTTATTCTATGTTCTAATCTCAACTGTCTCTGTGCAAAGAAAGTGGAAATTTAATTTTATATTTTGAAATATTCCAAATTATGCTCCTGTATATAATTATGATTGGTAGTCAATGGCAGTGGTGGCCCTTTCTTCATTCCTACTTTTACCATTGGCAGTACCTCAAACTGAAACATTTTTCATTTTTCTTTTTTCAAATATTGTCAAACAAATTCTGCTTTGTTTTCCTGTTTTCATTTGTCAGCTGTGTCATTTCATTCACAAAACATTTAATCTTAAAGAAATTTTACTTCCAGACTTTCAAATTGGAGTAAGATTGGCAGCAATGGAAGGTCAGAGATAATATATATCTGGGCATTTTGTATGTTCCCAAAATCAACTGATGCTGGTTATAGGATGTGGCCAAGTGTACCTCAGGTGGCCTCAAATATTCAACAGATGCCTGTTGTGTTTTTCCATTAAACTAATAATGATATTATTTATATTTTTGGTGAGTTGATATTACTGAGAACTCTTAAAAAGAGAATTATGGAGGTGGTCACTTGCAACACAGTTTTCTGAATACCCTCTGGGTTTCCAGAGTTCCTGGAGCAGCCCTGGATTCTCAGGAAATTGTACGCAGTCTGAAGAGTGTTATAGCTGACTGAAGGACAAGAAGTATTCCTGGCTGTAAGGACTTGCAGCCATGGCAGTTGTCCTGCCTAACCTGAAATAGGTATTTGTGAAGAAAACTGAGGTGAAAATAAAGCCTTTCCTTTATGTTGCAGTGTATGTGGAGGGGTGTTCTCCTTCCTCCCCCAAACTCCCCTTGCTTTCCTCTGAAGGTCTAATTTCAGAGATCCAGGCCATTCAGGTGAAAACCTAGGTAATGGTCCAGGAACAAGCAGAATGTCCACATGTTCTTTTCCTGATTTTCCCTTTCTTGCTTGGTGTGTAACTTTTTTTTCTAAATTAGTTCCCCGTGAAGCCCAAAATGTACCCTGGTCTTGGAAAAACACTTAAATCACTACATGTCAGAGGAATATTTCAAATCAAATCAGTTTTATTTTTTATTGTGGCTTCACATGAATGGGAAGTAGAGAGATCATATCCCATTCCTGCATTGTTAAAACAGGAGCAGATAAGCCATAAATCAAGGACCATTCTTAATTCATCAGCTGGATTTTCAGGAATGCAATTCAGGGAGAAAGTGCCTTGAATGAATTAGGTGGGTGACTTATTTCCTCACCATTATCTTTTATCCGGCAAACCTACTTGAAAGATAGAAAGAGAGCATTGTGGCCTCTGGTATCCATGATAAAAGTAGTGGGAAGGAGGAGGGCCTATTTCCACCTATTGTGGGCTACTCCTTAGGCCAGGTCCTATTGTGAAAAATTAATCTGAGGGCTGTGCTAAGAAAATAGGCAAGGCAACAAAGTGAGTGATCATGAACAGGAAATAAATGTTGAGAAATGGAAACAGCACATAACAATAGCACTTAGACTTATGTGACACTTCACAATGCTTTACAGCCTTCTCTAAGTGGTTTACAGAGTCAGCATATTGCCCCCAACAATCTAGGTCCTCATTGTGAGATTTGAACTGCCAAATTACAGGCAGCTGGCAGTCAGCAGAAATAGCCTGCAGTACTATACTCTAACCACTGTGCCACCATGGCTCTCATTTAGATCCAACTGGCAGGAAAGCAAGTATGAAGATGTGGAGATGGGACACTAAGAAGACGAGGCTGCAAGTAGCAAAAGCTAGAGCAATCGACACAGCAGTAGCAGTAGCAGCCACAGGAGTGGTATTCACAGTTACCATGAGCATGCCATGTAAAAAGAACACCATCAGCTCTACTTAGCAGAATCCATCTCTAGCAGCTTTCACCCATCCTCTTGGAAATCCAGAACTGAATCCCTAGGAATAACTCCATCTGGTCACCTAACATTAGTGTATTTTTATATTGCATGTATTTTCTTCAGAAAGCCCCAATGGTATTTCTATATCTCTTGTGTTCTTTTGCTAGATCAGTGGTTATTACGGGATTATTTTTTCTGTAAGTGCACTTTAGGCCAGGATAGTTATGTTGGCTTTTGGCTTTTGCTAAATAAATCTTCCTTATTTCTAAAGCAAAACCGTTGTTTCTGCTTTCTTTGCTTCCTTTACTTTCTCTGTTCTTTGCAAATCTGCTTTTTTTACATTTTGTGAATTGAATCGTGAAAAGAGATGGGTGATTTATTCAAGGTTCCTAAAAAGCTGCAGCTAAAGCATCTTTTGTAGAGAAAAGCCGCATGGGAATCAGTGGCTAATATTGTCAATAGAGAGATAAGCCAATAAGAAATATCTGTCCCGTCTCTCTCCGAAACAGCAACTTTCTTTTACACAAAATGTTTCCTACAGGAAATGTTTCCTACATCTAGGCACTTAGTAAGAGTGGCAGGTCAGATTCCATGAAGTGGTGGTAACCATATCCATATGATCAGTCTTGTTATGTTAGCCTGGAAATCCTCCTGGGTCACCTCAATCCATTCAAACTGATTGATTCCTTTGTTGTATCAAAGGCAAAAGCTTCCCCATCTCTCTTTATCCAAGATCCAGAAAGATATTGAGGCTCAAACCTATTTATAATAATAGTTTGGTAACAAATTCCATTAAACTGTAACATCCTAATAGTCTCAAATGCAGACAACATTTATGTCCAAATTTTGGGTGGGAAGGAACTGATTTGTTCTGTAATGCTGATACATTCTCCCTAATCTATGAAAACCACAATAAATGTCACTATCATGGAGGAAAATAAATATTTCTTTGTGAGAAAGCGCATTCAACAGGATACAGTAGTAGAGCAGTAGAAAATGTATAAATGACCAGAATAATGTGGCTGAATGAACTAATTAAATGTTAACATACAACATATGCCGACATTTTAACAGTAGCTGATATTTAGTGACATCATTTGAAGCCTGTTGACTTCCCATGACAGAAAGTATCCAGCTTCCATCTCTTCCTTAATGGGGAAATGTAAGAGAAAAGATTGTGGCCAGCAATCTTCACTCTATAATGAAGTGACACAAGCAGGAGTGAGATTCAAATTTCTTTACAACCAGTTCTGTGGGCGTGGCTTAATTTGTGGGTGTGACTTCGTCATGTGACTGTGGGTGTGGCTTACTGATTGGGCGTGGCTTGATGGTCACATGACTGGCTGGCGTGGCTTAGTGGTCATGTGACTGGGTAGGCTTGACCAACTCAATGTCACTCACGTCAAGGGGTGCCTGCCTTGCCTGGCCCCTCCCCTACCAGCCATTCCTTGTCACTCCCAGCCTCAACTTATGTATAGTTCTGTAAAAATGTTGTTCACCTTTTTTTGCATTTATTATCTACATACTATAGATGTACTACTTTCATGGATCACTGAAAGGAGGAAATGGCTCACATACTTTGCTCAAGAGTGTGATAGGCAATAGGCTTTTAGGAGACTGCCAGAAAGAGGGGGGGACAATGTATTTTCTAAAGCAGAGGTCTCCAACCTTGGCAACTTGGCTGAGGAATTCTGGGAGTTGAAGTCCACAAGTCTTAAAGTTGCCGAGGTTGGAGACCCCTGTTCCAAAGCACCAGAAGGCAAACAAGAAGCAATGGATGGAAACTGAACAAAGAGAGCAAACTAAGGAGAAACTTCCTGACAGTGAGAACAATTAACAAGTGGAACTGCTTGCCACCAGAAGTTCTGGATGTTCCAACACTGGAGGTTTTTAAGAAAAGACTGGACAGCCATTTCTCTGTCTGAAATGGTAGGATTCTCCCAATGTCCGTTCTAAATGTTATTGTGTTATTCTGACACCTTTCCCAGAACCTCTATTCAGAGTATGGCATCCTCCGTTTTCCTGCCTGAACAGGGGTTTGGATTAGAAGACCTCCAAAGTCCCTTTCAACTCTGTGAAACACACATATATTTATGCTCTGGACATGTAAACCCTGAAAAATACCTGGGCAAAAGGAAGGTTGTAAAATCACTCTAGGTGTAGGGACAATGTAAAATATTAATATATGATAAATAATGGAATAATTAAAAATAATAGCACAGAGTTTTCTCCCCCCATTCCTATTTCTTTTTTTCCTTCCTATTTCTTTTTATTTATTTATTTATTTATTTCTCTCTCTCCCTTCCTTTCTTTCTTGCTCTTTCTTTCCCTTCATCTTTCTTTCTCTCTTTCTTTCACTCCCTTCCTTTCCTTCTCTTTCTTTCTTTCTCTTTCTTTTTTCTCTATTCTTCTTTCTTTCTTGCTCTTTCTTTCTCTCCCTTCCTTTCTTTCTTGCTCTTTCTTTCTCTCTCTTTCTTCCTTTCCTCTTTCTTTCTTGCTCTTTCTTTCTTTCTTTCTTTCTTTCTTTCTTGTCTTTCTCTCTCATATGCACACACACTCACACAAACACCGGTCTGGGATGAACTGCATGATCCTGTGAGCTACAGATAGCAGCGGGTGGCAGGAAAAGGAAGAAGGGGGAAGGCATGCTATGGTAGCCGGGCCGTGGAGCCTCCCAAAGGACAGTACCTCTGCAGATGGCGACAGCAAAATGAAAGGAAATGGGTGGAGGCAGAGGATCTGGCTGCCTCTGCCCACTTCCTTTCATTTTGCTCCTGGTAGAAGTAGCAGAGGCGGCAGCAGCAAAATGAAAGGAAGCGGGTGGAGGCAGCAGACCTGGCTGCCTCCGCCTGCTTCCTTTTGTTTTGCTCCCAGTAAAAGCAGCAGAGGCGGCTGGGGCGGTGGCAGAAAAACAAAAGGAACTGGGCAGAGGTAGTGGACCTGGCTCCCTTCTCCCGCTTCCTTTCATTTTGCTCCTGGTAGAAGCAGTTGAGGTGCTGGGGTGATGGTGCTTCTTACAAGAAGCCACCCCCACATGGTAGGGAGAGGTGGGAAAGCGCCGTGTGGTGGCTTAGCCAGCCAGCTGAGTCCAGGGAAGGGGGAACAGATTTGTAGGTCCTAGCCAGCGCTGATGGCAGGATGGGGCCGCACCGGTGGGGAAGCTAGCCAGCCAAGCCCAGGGGTAGGAGGGCAGGTAGGCAGGCCCCAGCCAGTGCTGCCAGCAGGATGGGGCTGCACTGGTGGGGAAGCCAGCCAGCCGAGTCTGGGGATGGGGGGGCAGGTAAATAGGCTGTGCGAAGCCTGGGGAGGCCCAGAGATGACCGTGGGAGGCCTGGGGACAGTGGGTGAGGGGCTAGCACAACTTGCAGGCTTACCTGTGAGCAGACAGGAGTTGTTTTCTGAAGGGAGGGGCTGGGGACTTGCAAGCTTTTCGCTCTGCCGCAGCAAAAGGCAGGGAGCAATGGCTGGCCTGGCGGGCGGACAAAAGCAGGCTTCAGGCATGTTGCACATGCAAACAATGTTGCGCATGCGCAATAGGGACTGACTGGGCAGGGAGCAGAGAAGCAGTTGGAGAGGGGCGGGGCCAACCTGAGGCCTGATTTACTGGTTCTCTGAACTACCGGGAACCATAACAACCAGTTTTACTGAACTGGTGCGAACCAGTAGAATCCCACCCCTGGACACAAGAATGAGCTTAGGGAGCTTCTAAAACTCCCTAAGTTTTAAAAGCAGCTTCTAAAACTCCCTAAGTGGTGGCTACCTAGCAATTATTCCTGTATAATGGAAAGAGGTTTCTGTGCTTAGGCACACAGTAAATCAGGAATTAAGTCCTTTTCTGCTCATAAAAAATATCAATTAAACATGCAGGAAAAGAATAATGCTTTCTTTTACTTTTTCTATGAAATCATTTTTAATTAATCATTTGCTCCATTCTTTTACATCTTAATGTTTTTTTCTTACAGCATAAAAGAGAAATAGCACAGGAAGAAAATTATTCTGAAAATTTACTTGCATTATTGATATATATTGTTATAAACTGCAGTGAACTCCCATGTTTTCAAAGCAAATTGTCCTTTCATAGTTCCTAGAAAGAAGAAAAGTGCTGTAAAAAGGATGAGAAATAAGGATCAAGCAAAATCACCAAAAAATGTTCTAAGAGCTATTACTTATTATATACGACTTTTCAATGAACACAGGTTATGCTTCATATTTCCAAGCAATCATTTCAGAATAGGAATATTACACAATTCTTACTAAATATTTGCAGTTTAGAATCTGAAGATATATGGAAATTAGACAGTGTTAATTTATTCAAATACTGGGGTTATCCATAACCTATCTTAACAATATATTTAAACAATCTTCTTTGATCATGCATGGAATTACTTTTACTACAGATTTAAATGCTGAAAAATCTAAGCCTATAGATTTTTTTACAAAAGCCTTCTTCCATAAGTTTCAAAAAAAATTTACAGGATCAACTCTCAGTAATAGGCAAGCTGAACAACATACAGAATGCTCCAAACTGAGTATAGTTATTTTGAATTGGTGCTTCCACAGCAAACATGTAAAGAAGTGGACAAGTATACTCATGATTTTTAAATGTCTTGATTGGATTAAATCCTGAAGTAGAGGTATAAAATCTTTTTCAAATGCATCATCAAACATACACTGTCTGCATGTTTTTAGTTTCTATTTTCCTGCAAAATATGTTCACCACCAATAGGTTTGCCACCTAACATGGGTCTTTTATAATATTTTTAATCTTTTGCAAAGATTCAAAATGTATAGTTGGCAGTAAAGTTGGGTACATTTGCATCGGGTGTTTAATCTTAATTGAAACTATGAATTATTAAACATTTTAAAATGCTAGGAAATACTAATGTGGTACATAAGGTCACTATGTTTTGCATTTCCACTCTTAAAAACAGCAAGAAATGTAATGTGTTGTTTAACTCTTTCCTCTCACATCCCTTATGTAGTAATTCCTTTCAAAATTTATGCAAAATGGAGAAGAAATCAAAGAAATTGCTAGCCTAAAAATGTAACAAATGCACCTTTGCTTCCCTTCAGACACCCATCTGTTGTTTCCTGTGCTATGTGCTAGAAAATGTGCTATTCAGTCTCTTCTAGTTGTTGAATGCAACGTTTCTCTGCTGAAACTAGAATTTTGGCTTCTGACTCAGTCTGCTGGGATGTGAGAGGAGGATCAGAGCTTGTGGGTTGTTTCCTGAAAATGAATGAGTGCAAAGAAGAAAAATGAGACAGCTTTAACTGGATATGTTGAGGGATTTGTAAATTTGGTCCTCATATAGACCTGTGATGGTGAACCTATGGCACGCATGCCAGAAGTGGCACATAGAGCCATCTCTACCAGCATACAAGCCATCGCCCCAGGTCATTTCCACTGTGCTTGCATGCCCGCCTCCTGCCAGCCAGCTGA
The DNA here is from genome assembly GCA_015471245.1 of Laticauda colubrina. Taxonomy (NCBI): domain Eukaryota; kingdom Metazoa; phylum Chordata; class Lepidosauria; order Squamata; family Elapidae; genus Laticauda; species Laticauda colubrina. The sequence continues at coordinate 1,790 of BLBF01012629.1, read as the reverse complement.
TTGTCGGGTATCTGCTGTACATGCGTGGGTGTGGGGTGAATGCAGGAGACATGTGCATGCTCAGGGGGTGGGGATTGCGGGGATGGGTCATACATGCATTGCAATATGGGTGCAGGTGCGCACACGCACACATGCACACTCTTTCGGCACGCGACAATGAAAAGGTTAGCCATCACTGACATAGACATTACGACCTTTTAAAAGGAAAAATTAAATATATAGTCTTAATTATTCTATTGACATGGTCTTTTTCTCTCCTTTAGATATTTTTATTTTCAAGCACTGCCTATGTTCACACGCTATATTAAGCCATAAACTAACCACATAAGCTAAGCTGATGAAACACTATAAGTTACAAAATAAAATAAAACAAGGATACCATACTGGACAAATGCAACCATTTATTGATCCAGAGAAATATTTGTGGGAATATTGTCTCTGGTCTGAGCTTTATCTTTTTGTTTGGGTTCCTGAAATATACTCTCAGCCCATTTCTGAGCTTGCAATTGTGTTTATTCTTTGCAGTTTGGGCATTACTCCAATCCCATCTACTAGTAGGGCCTACGTTGCAAGTTACCAGTGATATGGCTCAGCTTTCGCAGGAAAAGGAGCATATGTTTTATCTCAAGGTGACCTTTTGATAACTGGGCCATCAGATTCAGCTTTTGTTATAAAACACTATGGTTTGTTTTTGGAAATACAGCAAGTAATCCAAGTGGGTGGTTCTCTGCAATGTTGCTAGAGGGCAACTAACCGTATTTTTCGGAGTATAAGATGCTCCGAAGTATAAGACACACCTAGCTTTTGGGGAGGAAAACAAGAAAAAAAATCTGCCTTTGCCTCCTTGAAGCAAACAGCAAACACCCTGATCAGCTTCAGCACAGCCTGATCAAGCAGCTGATTGTCAGTAGGATCAGCCTCCCGACCCATTTTCAGGAGGAAAATGGGACGTGGGGAGGCCAAAAATGGGGCATGCGGAGGCCAAAAATGGGCTGCAGAGGCTGAAAATGGAGTTCACTGAAGCAGCTATAGGCAATGGCAATCCCTACAGCCTGAAACAACTGATCGTGAAGAGGCCAATCCTACCTACAATCAGTTGCTTCTGCTAATCAAGCTGTGCTGAAGCTGACAAGGCTGTTTGCTGCAAGGAGGCAATTGCTGGGAGGCAGAGGCCAAAGGGTGGGGGCCAGCGAGTGGGCAGGGCTTTGGCAACATTTGCTGTGTAAGATGCAAAGAAATTTCTACTCATTTTGGGGGGGTGGAAAAAGTACATCTTATCCTCTGATGAATATTTGATCACATTTTCTAATCATATGTTGTTCCAAATTTTCTAACATTATTTCTAAGACAAATACAACAATACAATATTATGTACTTTTGCAGAATCTCTTTTTCAGTTATATTTTTACCCATTATCTCTAAATAAGTCCTGTTTCTTTACATCTTGTTTCAAACCTTTATAGATTCTCTTCCCTTCCTTCCTCCCTTGCTTCTCCACTCTACCCTTTTTACCCCCTTGTCTCTACCCTCCTCTGTATTCCTCTTTTCTGTTGCTTTCTGATGTGTTCACTTTTCACCTTATTTTTCCCTTTATTGGTTGTTTTTTTAAGTCTTAAATTCTCCATTCTCTTTCCCACCTTTCTCCTTTCTTCCCCAGATAAAGTTGCTTGTTCATTAAAGTCGGCTTCTTCTTCATCCCAATTTTCTTGTTCTTGTAGTTTCTCATACGTAGAAATCGCCATTTCTAAAAAATGAAAAACGGAGCCAAAAGATCCCTTCCCTTCTTTTTC
>BLBF01012626.1:0-20085 GCA_015471245.1 Laticauda colubrina | reverse complement strand
AAGTTAGCTACTAGTATTGCTGTAAAAACTAGATCAAAACATACTGATTTAAGATATTTAAATGTTAGAGAATCAGTGAAGAATGAACTAATTAAATTGGAATACTGCATGACAGAAGAAAACATTGCAGACCAATTTACAAAAGCTCAAGGAGCAATTAAGTTTAAAGAGAGTTGTAACAAATATAATTTAAAGATGTAAATGATTCATAGTTATTATTTAACCTAAAAGGGGAGAATGTTAGGGATAACATTGTTTACCCTAACTGGTTTAGGTGAAATAATAACTATGATTCATAGTTGTGTATGTTAAAGTGTCTGCAGCTTTAACTGTGGGATAGTAATTAATGGAGTGGTTATGAAAACACTTTAAAAGTAGCAAGTCTACAGCTTGCTCACTCTGGCTTTGATGATCCCTGATTACTGCTTGGAATCAAGACTGCATTGCTCGAACGGGAGAGACAACAAAGGACTGATTTGTAAGTGAACTGACATAGGATATTCTACATGGACTTTGCTAACTGAATATCCCTGAATGGACTGACTACTTGATACATGACTATTGGACTGTTATTTGACTATGCCATGAACTTATAATGGAATAAACTATATTCTTGATAGCACAAGCGTATCTGTTATTTTTACTGTATGTTAATAAACATACAAGCTTAGCTCACTCATTTATCTGTGTGCCTATCTGACTAACGCTGCACATTCTGTTTAGCTTGTCTCCCTAACCCTGGTTGGGGAACCCAGGCTTAACAATATCTCTATAAGAAGCAAGGTAAGGGGTCAGAGGATTTCTGGTAAATGCATATTTTGTTTTTGACCTTCCAGGCTGCTTCAAAAGGACATTATTTGTTGTTGGGGTGGCATGCTTTTTTGTGGTATAAAGGAACTAAAGCCCATGTCACACCGAACCAACGGATGCAAAGAGGATGTAAAATGGAAAAAAAGCTTGCCATCCATTGGAAAACGCGATGTACTCACTGCCTCCGTTTGGCTTCCTCTCTGTCCATCCAGCATCCATTTATTGACGTTTCATCCGCTCAGAAAGTTTTGGGCTGCCCAAAACTTTTGCGCGGAAAATGTATCCAGTTCGTCCATTCTGCATCCGCTACGCATCCGTTACACATCCGCTATATCCGCTAGGCATCCGCTATGCATTCGCGCAACTCGCATCTGCCCGGACACAGGGAGGAAGCGGAACGGACGCAGAATGGATGCAGAACGGATGCAGAACGGATGCAGCACAGAAACAAAGCATTTAAAATGGAAAAAACTTTCGCAGAGTGTACCTATCTCGGATATTAAGGATGTCTAGAGGATCCCTAGAGGATCCCTAGAGGTTGCCAAGCGGAAAACCTATATTTCCTATAAAAAGGGGGAGCAACTCATCTGCATCTCACTTTCAGAACAGCAGCCCAGCGGTGCAGACCTCTGCAGCTTTCATCTGACTCTTCCTCTTCCACAGCATCCAGTCATGTCCACCGTGGATTGTAACAAAGTCCTTTTGGCAGCCACCATCGTTCTGCAACAGTTCGAAGCCATCTGCAGGCTCTGTGAACTCTACTGCAAAAAGAAAAAGAGGAAGCCAAAAAGAGTCTAGGTCCTAAGATGGATCGGGAGAAGACAAGAGGACGGACTGTACAACAAGCTAATGGTCGAGCTCAGGAACGAAGACACTCAGGCATTCCAGAACTTCATGAGGATGCCTCCAGCCATGTTTGACGAAGTTGTGCAGCGCCTGACACCTTGGTTGACCAAGCAGAGCACCAGATTCCACCCCAGCCTGGAACCTGGGCTCAAGGTGGCACTCACTCTGCACCACCTGGCCTCCGGGACCACCTACAGGAGCATGCAGTACAGCTGGAGGGTGCCATCCAACACCATCAGCATTGTGGTCAGATAATTGGTGCAGGCCATCATCTAAGAATACAAGGAGGAGCTCCTCCAGTACCCCTCCACTGAAGAAGAATGGAAGAAAGTTGCAGAGCAGTGGTATCAGAAGTGGAACTTCCCCCACACCGTTGGAGCTATAGATGGCAAGCACGTGGCCTGCAAAGCTCCAACCAACTCAGGCTCCACTTATTTCAACTCCGAGGGCTTCTTCAGCATCGTCCTCTTCGCCATGGTCGATGCTGACTACAGGTTCATGTACATCAATGCTTCAGGCAAAGGCTCATCTTCAGATGCCCAGGTATACAACTCCAGTGTCCTCAAGGAGGGGCTGGAATGCAACCTCATCGTGGGCTTCCCAGATCCAGACCCGCTGCCCAACGACACACAAGATGTGCCCTACTTCATCGTGGGGGATGACGCCTTCTCCCTCACAACCTACCTCATGAAGCCCTACACCTCCAGACGCCTCACCCGTAAAGAGAGGATCTTCAACTACAGGCTGTCCAGGGCAAGATGGGTGATGGACAACGACTTTGGCATCCTGGCCAACAGGTTCCAGGTACTTCTCACCACCATGCAGCATAGCCCAGAGACCGTGAGGAGCATCATGGAAGCTTGCTGCATCCTGCAAAATCTCATGCGCATCTGCTACCCAGTGTTACAGGACTGGCTTGTGGACCGTCACCAAGGCAATGGGGAAGTGGAGCCTGGGGAATTGAGGCAAGGGCGAAACCTGATAGACACTCAGGATGTGAAAGGCCCCAACAGAGCCTCACGTGAAGGGAAGAAGCAGCGCAACCTCATGAAACACTGGTGCAACTCCCCAGCTTTAGCAGTGGAGTGGCAAGACAGGATGGTAGATGCTTAATGGATGCTTCCTTCAGCCTGTCTCATCACACGGATGAGATTGGGCCATGTATGTTGGGTGGGCCTACAATGAACAGGGCGTTTAAAAAAGAGTTGTGTTTGTGTTGAAATGTGTGGATGATTATTACATTATTATTGATAATAAAGGGCCAAAGGTATGGCAGCTGGGAGGGTGGACCATCCCGTCCCACTATGCTTGCACTGGAGGTTTATCTATCCCACAGCTATTACCCATCCCAAAGGTATCCCTGCCCATCCCACAGCTATCTCAACCCATCCCACAGCTATCTTAACACATCCCACAAGTATGCAAAGGCTTAAACCATTTCTAAAAGTTTCCAGCAAGACTTTATTAAAAAAAAGAAATGAAGCAAGTGTGTGAATCAAAAATAGACTTTATTAACAACAAGCTATAAGACAAAAATGAGTCTCTGGCACTCCTCTTGGTCGCTCAGTCTCAGGGGTGAAGGGTGCAGGTGCTGTGGAGGTGGCTGGTGCTGGAGTGCTTGTCATCAGCTCCTCCAGAAGCAGAAGCAGCAGAAGCGCCAGCCCCAGAAGAATGAGCCCATGCTGCAGAAGCCCTAGGAGAACCAGAGTGAGGGCCAGGGGGCAGGATGGTAGCCCTGTCCTTCTTGCCAGGGATGAGGCAGATGGATGAGGCCTGCTGTGCTTCCGCATGGTTGTGGGGTTGCTGGCTGGCAGGGAGGCTGGCAGGAACCAAGGCTGGCAGGAAGGCTGGCAGGGAGGCTGGCACCAAGGCTGGCAGGAAGGCTGGCAGGCAGGCAGGCACCAAGGCTGGCAGGCAGGCAGACAGCAAGGCTGGTAGGCAGGCTGGCAGGCAGGCAGGCAGGCACCAAGGCAGGCACCAAGGCTGGCAAGGAAGCTGGCACCAAGGCTTGCAGAAAGGCTGGCAGGCAGGCAGGCATCAAGGCTTGCAGGCAGACTGGCTGGCAGCAAGGCTTGCAGGCAGGCTGGCATCAAGGCTGGTAGTAAGACTGGCAGGGAGGCTGGCAGGGAGGCTGGCAGCAAGGCTGGCAGCAAGGCTGGCAGGCAGACATGCAGGCAGGGCAGGCAAGGCAGCCAATCCGTCCGGTAGCAGGTCTTTCCTCTGAATGGCGACCTGCTTCCGAGCTGCTTCCGTTATATCCGTGGGGCTGACGCAATGCATCCTCCCCACATGCACAATTAACACTAGGCATCCATCAGGCTTCCGCTGTGCATCCACTGTGCATCCGCTGTGCATCTGCTCTGCATCCGCTTCATCCGCTGTGCATCCGCTATATCCGTTCCACGTCAGCTTTGCTGAGGCCCCCCGGAAGTCCTGTGGATGCGCCATCCACTTCCATCTGCTTCCATCCGCTGGGCTTCCGTTCCGCATCCGCCCTGCATCCGCCCTGCATCCTCCCCGCGTCCGTGTTATCCACTCTGGTTATGCAAATTTTTGCCCCTTTTGAGAGTGGATAACAACGGATGGAACATTTTGCTCGTCTGCTGTGTCCTGGCGGTGTGACATGGGCTTAAAACACAGGGTATTTTAGAAGACATTACATCCGGGAGTATCTGTGGTTAAATTGGGAGAAGACTAAAAGACAATGTTATTTGAAATTCCAGACTGGTTATCGACTATTGAAGCATTTTCTTACCCTATAATATATAAAAAGGAACAAACAGTAAGATATGGTGAAATATTGAATGAAAAGGGTGAACTTAAATCTATCCAAAAACTGGAGGAACAAGGTATAAAAATGAATTGGTTTTCATATGCGCAAATACACTCAAGGTATGATCAAGATTCTAAAACAGAAGATTTTTATGATAAATTGACTGATTTAGATAAGATTCTGACAGGTACTGATGAAAAGGTGATTAAAAAAATGTATGGATATTTATTAGAAATTAAACTAGAAGAAGAACAAGTTAAAGAAATTATGATTGCTTGGGGAAAGAATTTTGGATATGGGATTGATTTAGAGAAATGGCAAAAATTGTGGTCTCATAATTATAAAATGACAATGTCAACAGCTTATAAAGAAAATTTGTATAAGATATTTTACAGGTGGCATTTCCCCTCGACAAGAATAGCAAGAATGTTCAAAAATAAATCCGAAAAATGTTGGAAATGTCATCAGACACCTGGCTCCTATCACTATATGGGGTGGACTTGTGCGGATGCTAAAATAAACTGGACTAAAATCCACCTGTGACAAAAATGACAAAAAACATATAGATTTGAAACCAGAGATATTTTTATTGGGAATTTTAGCTGAAACATATGGCAAAGATTTGAAATACCTGATTGTAAATGTATTAACAGCGGCTAGGATTGTATTTGCTAAAAACTGGAAAAATGAGAAAATACCATCGCAGGAGGAAATTATTAAGAAAATATTGGAATGTGCTGAAATGAGTAGACTAACAGTTGAAATTAGGGAACAAGAGGATAAACAATTTTATAAAATCTGGGATCTTTTTCATCAATGGTTAGATAGCAAAATACAGTAATGTAACATGTAGATCTTTAGAAAATTACAAATATATAAAGATGTACTTCTTTTTATTATATCTACAAAAGGATTTTAGTACAGATTTGGGGTGATAATATGAACTATTATAAAATAAATTAAGTAAATTATGGTTACCTCGCAAAATATGAATGAATAAAACTATAGTCAAATGATTGATTGATAATGATACTTAGGTATTTAATTTTTGATTGATAATATGAGCTTTTATGTCATGCAACTGTAATTGAAGACTGTGAAATGGATGCACAAAAATAATTTATAAACCAACCAGCACAATGTTTGTACACCAGTGGAAGATAGTTTGATGTTTTTATGTTTTGTTTGTTTATGTTTGTTTTTTAAAAACCAATAAAATTAAATTAAAAAAAAGAACGTTCTGACCAGTTCTGGAGAACCAGTAGTGGAAATTTTGAGTAGTTCGGAGAACTGGAAAATACCATCTCTGACTGGAGATTTTACCATATTCTTCCCCGCCACACCCATCAAGCCACGCCCACAGAACCAGTAGCAAAAAAAATTAAATCTCACTACTGATATGTATATATGTATGTAGGATATATATTGCTCAGAGTGTTATAAAATGTTTTTCTCAAAAAATTAATCTTTTAATGCATCAGTGATTTCTGCACACTGCAGAAAAACCATATAAACGCCTTGATTGTGGGGTATGTTTGACCCAATCTTCAGTGCTTCACATGCACACCAGAATGTCCATAAAGGTGAGTGGCCTTATGAGTGTGTGGAATGTGAGAAACCTTTTCATTGCAAATCAAAGCTAAAAATGCATCAGAAAGTCCATAGCAGTGATAAAACCCCTTCAGTTGTGAACAATATTGGAAACTTTTTTTGTTTTTTCAAAAGTCGCATCTTAATGTTTTCCTGGAACTTCACAGTGACAGAAGGGAAATCATACAATTGTTTGGTGTGGGGAAAATATTTTTCCAAGTATTTTACTTTATTTAAGTAATCTTTATCTTTAATAAAGATTACTTTATTTAAAAAATCTTAAATACCATAATCAAGCAAAAGGGCATAAATGTCGGAGTTAATTTTGCTCACAAAGCTGCAGCAGTAGTAACTTACCAGAGTCATTGCAGAAGACAAAAGATTTACAAATGTTGGGCAGTGTAGTTATAGGGTACAGGTAGTCCTTAATTTAGAATCGCAATTGGAAAAGAGTTTGTTACAGTCATAACTCATAATCACAGTTGGAAAAGGGTTTGTTCATCATAACTTAAGGCACCCAAATGACCAGATCTGATTTTATGACATTTTTCTGATCATTAAGCAAGTCAATGCAGTGGAGGAACTTTCTGACAGTGAGAAAAATCAACCAATGGAACCAATCCCAATGGAATGCCCTCAGAAGTTGTGGGAGCTTCATCACTTGAGACTTTCAAGAAGAGATTGGACTGGAATGGTGTGGGGTCTCCTGCTTGGGTGGGGGGTTGGATTAGATGATCTACAAGGTCCCTTCCAACTCTGATTATCTGTTAGTAGAAACAAGGAATCTGCAAAGAGTATAAATCCTTCCATTACCCACTACCCCCTCAGAGCTGAACAAGCTTTTTGGATGAGAAGCAAAACATCTTCAGAGAAAAACCAAAAAGAGGTCAAATCCAATTGCCTCTTCAAAAAGCAACTTTGGTATTATTCTCCCCCGACTAGATGTATCAGGAATATAGGTACATGCAAAAACACCTACCAACCCCTTGGCAGTATTTTGGGTGGAGTTTACACACAGTCTCAGAGATTGGAGGGGCAAAGCGGTTCCTCTCTACCATGTTCCACAAAAAACAAGGGGGACCAACAGATTATCCCCAAGCCAGTTTCTGGTGGGAATCACAAAAAAATCAGGTTGCGCCATCGACTACACAGTGGGTACTGCCAGTGTCCCAGCTGCAGATCTAACAAAACCATGTTTTATTTGATAAATAAGAAACTTCGAAATATAAAGATACCCAGTAGCTAATATGAATGTGAAATGACAACAGAGATGTTAAGGGCAGGGGAAAGGAAAATGATTCCACTCTATAACTTTTTCTTCATATCCCCAATGATTTGGTCCACAAGCTGTCACTTTCCTGCCTCTTACTTGGCTCTTATCCAACAACTGACATTTCTGCAACTGATGGGAAATGAAATTTTAAAATCAGCTCCAATTTAGGATTGAGAAATGGAGATCTAATAGAAAAGAAAAATCACAAAAAGACCCTACTGTTAATATTAGGAAAGGCTTGCATAAGAAGAAAGGCAGGATTAAAGTTGCATCATCAACTGAAAGTTTAATCAAACTCCATAGCTCTGGGTGACCTTCTCCAGCAGCCTCTGAAGACAAGACTCCATCATGAAGAGCAGCAGAAGTCAATTACCTGGTTTTTAAACTGATTTTCTCCAGCATCACTTTCTATGCACGTCCTGAGAAGAGAGCCCACAACACCTTCAGGGGTGTATTTGTGATTTTCCACCTAAATGCTATTCTCCAGCTGATCCTCTGCACTTGGAGTCTTGGAAGAACTTTCGGATCCCGAGAGGAGAAATTATTTCTCACTGTAATTTCCACCACCCTGGTCTTTGAGACATATTCTGCTACAGTGACTACATTTGATGTGAACATCAGATTGAAGGAACCAAAAAACTATCTAACATCAGAAAAGGATAAATGCCACAGTTTACACTCTATGTGGCACACGTTTTGGGAGAGGCAGCGATTGTGCTCTTGAATGCACCTTTTTCGCCTTTCCAACAAAATTGATTTGTCTCCGTCTGAATCAGGAAAGTGAGGGTGGTTTGAATTCAATAAAATCCTTATTGTTCTTGTTTAGAAACAGGAAGTGGATTGATTCAGTCCTATATATTATGAATCTTCTGCTTTTAATGCTACTGGTGTTTCATGTCATCTCTGGGAAGCTAAGAATGAAATGCCCGCTGAATTTTGATACCAGGGATGGGAAAAAACCATGGAACTTTTATCGAGCAGGCAACCATTTTGTTGGTATAGTCACCACTGAAACAAAATCATCACCTAGAAAACTACCTTTCAACGTGACTCTTTCTTGTCAGTCTCGCTCGTAAGTTATTCCATGTGATTCAGTTGAGGACCTGTATACTGCACAACTCAAAAAGTGGGATTTGAAAATATTTACAGACCCCTCACATCCCAGACATAAACTGTTTTAACTCCTTCCCTCAAAACAACGCACTGCACACCAGAACAGCTAGACACAGATATTTTTTTCCTGAATGCAATCACTCTGCTAAACAAATAATTTTCTGAACACTGTTCAACTGTTCACAAAGTCTACACTACTTTTACTGTTAATCTTCTCATCACTCCTTATCACCCATCCCCTCCCACTTGTGACTGTACGACTGTAACTTTGTTGCTTGTATCCTTACGATCTAAATTGACCTTTTCCAAGTATTGATTTGATTGCTTATTTGTGCCCTATGACTTTTATTAAGTGTTGTACCTTATGATTCTTGACTCTTTATGAATGTATCTTTTCTTTTATATACACTGAGAGCATATGCAGCAAGAAAAATTCCTTGTGTGTCCAATCACACTTGGCCAATAAAGAATTCTATTCTATTCTATTCTAATGGGGTGGCATGTCCTCCATTTGAGGACCTCATACTCTTTATTTCACTGACTCCTATATGTTGCAGGACCTGTTTAATTCCTTGAATCATCATTTTCATGGCTTTCTGCTTTTGTCTTTTGTGGAAGAGACTCAAAAACCAAATGTAAGGCAAATGAAATCTGAAACAAGTCCAGATTATTTATCCATTCACATTCAATACTGACTTCATCAATTGAACACTGAGTTTGGTTTAAAAGAATAATTGGAAGGGTTGTAGGGTCCTCTGCCCACCTCATTTCCTTATCTATGAAACCAATGATTGATGCCATGTTCAACACTTGATTCTTACAGGTGTAGAGGATGACTTTATGGGTCACTTATGGAACTTCCTTGTCATTTTATGGTAGTTCTACTTCAATAACTGAATGGTTTTGAATACAGGTAACTGGGTAGATGAATATTAGGACTGATGCACATTATGGTGCATTTGTGATTCTTAACTGTGGTGGAGGACTCTCTCCAGTGGTGGGATTCAGCCAGTTTCCATCAGTTGATAAGAACCGGTTGTTAACTTTCTGAGCATTTCGTGAAGAGGTTGTTGAAATTGTTAAATTAAATTATTAGAATCCCACCACTGACTCTCTCCATCCCATCTTCCCAATGCTCATAAAAATCACCTGCTCATGTGTGTCTATCATTTGCCTTAACTTTGGATCTATATTGACTTAAGACACAATAGACTTGTGGAGACAAAAAGGAGTAAACTTAAAAAATATTTTTGTGGTTTCTCTTGATGATGATGTTAATAATATGAACTTTTTTTTTACAGTAGGACAAGTTACTTTAAACAACTAATCCCCAGCTCCTGCACAATCTCACACTTGGCTACAACATCCATGACAACTATGCCAGCACCCTTGCTACTTCAGAAGTCTTGCTGGACATGCTCTCCACTGGACAAGCCAATGTCCCCAACTACAGCTGTGGAAGGAAGGAGAACCTTTTGGCTCTTGTTGATGGAGCTAAGAGGGAAACCTCCATTCAGATGTCAACATTAGTAGGCACCTACAAAGTCCCTCAAGTTTGTATGTGTGTGTGCTTCTCTATCTGGTAAAGTGAGTATGGAGGTTGTGAGTGAGTGATAGATCCAACCACAGAATTGAAGAACTTCTTTTCCACAATGGCTTTCATAGGTATCATGGGCATGGATTGAGATACTGTGTAGGGAGAAGTGGAAATCACTAATATCCTCTTATGATACCATCCCCATTACTTTGGAGGCTTCTGCCACACACACATGACAGTGAGGAACATAAAAGAACATAGCAGCTACTGGCCAATTCATCTAATGGATACTGTGGCTAAAATATATGCTAGGGTCCTCCTGAATAGAAGTGAGACTGGATTTTTTAGAAAGCTCATTCCTTTGCAGAAGAACAAGCAAACCTTGGAGTCAATCCACTGCTCACAATTGCATTGTCTTGAACCACACAATTGCAAAATATGTCAGTCAGGGGAAACACTGATTTGCTGCCTTTATAGATCTCACTGTTGCATCCAACATACTAAACAGAAAAATATTATGGAGGATTGTTCTTAAAATGGAACTACAAAGGCTGCCCCTGATCCAAACTTTTTATAGAAGCACATGAGTGAGAGTATGATTTGGACCCAGATCTCTCCACATCATCTGATCTTGTTGTACTTCTTTTAGTTGTTCTATGGTCTGGCTGATATCATCTTTGATGGTGTCCACTATCCAGCCACTGTGTTCTTTGGTGGCCTGGCTTCCTTTTGCTTCCAACATGGTACAGAAGTAAGATTTCCATTATTTATTTTTCTTTTCAATTTCTTTTTTAATTTTTTTGCACAGACTTGCTAATGTTCTGTATTCTGTATTTTGCATTCTGTATTCCGTATCCTGTATCTTGATTTTGTTTGAGTAATTAACAACATGCTATTCCAACATGTTCATGAGTAGCAAGTTGGATTTATGAAAATCTAACATTTTGGACTTGATCTGACCACAAACATAAGACAGCATTCTTCATTGCTTTTGCAGATCAGTGATGCAATTGTTTCAGAGACTCTGAGTGATAAAAGTCAATTTCTTTTTTTCTACCGGATTCTCCCCAAAAAAGGATTCACATATCCAGCAATTGTCCAACTTCTCCTTCATTTCAGATGGACTTTGATTGGTGTCTTTGCTTCAGACACAGAGGAGGGAGAGAATTTCATGAGGACATTTATTCCTATGCTTGTCCACAGTGGAATTTGTGTTGTTATATCACAATGATTCTCAGCAATTGGACACACAACACCACTCAGGGATGCCATATCTAAATGGAGACAAGTCAATGTCTTTGTGAACTACAACGAGCATATTGTCGTTTGGGACAGAATTCGAACTTTGCAGTTGACTTTTGAAGGTGTTCCGAGACCTATCGACGGCAAAGTCTGGATACTGGAAAACATCAATTTTGTGGTAATGAGACTGGAGAAACTTAACAAATATGTCCATAGTATTTGGAACTTTGCTTTTCAGGAAAAGAAAAGGCCAGAAGATGATCCTTTTGCAACCAAACTCTTTGTGCAATTGGAAAATAGATATTTTCGATTTTCCTTTTCAAAGCATGTTTTTTCTGTCAAAAGTCAGAAAAGATGCATCCAGAGAGCACAACTGAGGGATATAGAGGAAAGGAGAAGGATATGGATCTCTTTTCACCTCCATCTGCATAGTGTTATTAGGAATCTGGCCTATGCCTTGAAAGCTGCATATTCGTCCAGATCCAGGAGGAGAAGCAAGAGGAGTGAAAAGACATTGGAGGCTCCAAGGCTGCAGCCATGGCAGGTATGGAGTCCCTACCAGAATCCATGAAACTCCATTTGATAACCCAGGCTGTGTCACAAAAATAACAAAGTCACCAAAGTAGAATTAATTCCCTTTCAGTCCTCTAACTTGGCCCCAATGTCCAATTATCCTCAGCTGGATATCATATTCTTCAAAAAACAATCTTTGGAGAGGAGAAATGCAGTCTCATCACACTGATGAGATTGGGCCATGTATGTTGGGTGGGCCTACAATGAACAGGGCATTTAACAAACAAAGAGTTGTGTTTGTGTTGACATGTGTGGATGATTATTACATTATTATTGGTAATAAAGGGCCATAGGTGTGGCACCTGGGAGGGTGGACCATACAATCCCACTATGCTTGCACTGGAGGTTTATTTATCCCACAGCTATTACCCATCCCAAAGGTATCCCTGCCCACCCCACTGCTATCTTAACCCATCCTACAAGCATGCAAAGGCTTAAACCATTTCAAAAAGTTTCCACCAAGACTTTATTAAACAAATAAATGAAGCAAGTGTGTGAATCAAAGATAAACTTTATTGAACAACAAGCTGTAAAAGAAAAATGACCCAAGTCAAGTGTCCAAATAAAGTCCACAGGTAGCCACCCACCCAGTCTCTGGCACTCCTCTTGGTCACTCGGAGGTGTGCCCAGTCTCAGGGGTGAAGGGTCCAGGTGCTGTGGAGGTGACTGGTGCTGGAGTGCTTGTCTGAAGCACCATTGGGGTGCCTGTCCCCTAGAGGACAACAGGGGACTGTGTGTGGAGAAAGCTCTCGGACAGCTGGCTCAGCCCCGTGATGTTGAGAGCTCCTTCCTCCAAGCCATGTGGTGTCAGCCCCAGTACCGAGGATAGATGTACTGAGGCCGGGCTTGGCTGTGGGGTGGAGGAAGGAGCAGTGTAGTGGGGCTGTCTGGTCTGCAGCTGGGTGAGGACTGGCATGGGTGGCATCAGTGTCGTGGGTGGCATCGTTGGCGTCAGTGGCATCAGTGTCGTGGGTGGCATCAGTGGCATCAGTGGAACCAGTGGCAATGGTGTTGCCCGATGACTCTGTGCCTGGACTGGGAAGGGCTGCTGCCTGTGCTGCTGGACCTCCTGGTCGCCGTAGCTCTGGTAGGTGAGGGCCTGTGGGAAGCCTTGGAATGGGAGGGACATCACCTGGGGTGGAGGAGCAGACCTGGACTGGGTGGGAGCAGGTTCCTCTGGATCTGGAGGGTTGTGAAGCAGCTCGGTGATCCGGTCCTTCACCACCTGATACTGGGGTTCCGCCATGTCCGTGAGGGTCTGGTTAACATAGGTGAGGAAGGGCTTGCAGTTGGAGGATGAGGAGTCGGTGCTGACCAGCTGAGAGAGGAGATCTATGCTACTACGGATGGTGTCCCTTATCTCCAGCAGGACAGTGTGGCTCTGCCCCTCTTGTCTGGCTCTCTCCCTTTCTATGGAGGTGGAGCTGGGGGTGGATGCGGGTAGGGCTGTGGTGGATACACCGTCTCCTTTCTCCCACCACACCAGGGAGTCCTCCATGCACTCCACCACAGTTACAACACCTGTCCGCGCGTTCTCCACTGTGGCATGCTCCACAGAAACCTGCCTGGAGACAGGAACTGACTCTTGGCCGGAAGAGGACTGGCTCTTAGCAGGCTACCGGAGAGAGAGGGTAGTGAGAGGGGCTGCTGGTGCTCCTCGGTGGTGGATCTCACCCTCCAGGAAGCTGCACCTGGCCATGACATAGGTCTCTCTGTCCGTCAGCTTAACCATGGCCTGGCCAGATTTCTTCAGGTGCAGCTTCCTGTACCAGGTGTGCATGTGCTACCACCAGTTGAGGAGCATCTCCGAAGTGTAGCCCATACTCTCCGTCTTCTCTCTCCAAGCAGCCTGCTTCCGCTTGGTGTCCCTGTACAGCTGGTGTCCCTTCTGCCACAGATAGTCATTCTCTCTCAGCCACTCCAGCACCTCATCCTTGTGTTCCTCCTCAATGAAGTATTGCCTCCTCTCCCGTCCTGCATACACCTCTTCCTCCCTTTGGCAGGACCAGATGGGCCCTCATCAGAGGGGATCCCAGGTAGTAGGGGCTGCTCCTCCACACCACCATCAGCAGCAGCACCAGCAGGATCATCATCATCATCATCATCACCAGCAGGATCATCATCATCATCAGCAGCAGCAGCACCAGCAGCAGCACCAGCAGGATCATCATCATCAGCAGCAGCAGCAGCAGCAGCACCAGCAGCACGAGCAGGACCAGGATCATCATCAGCAGAGTAAGCACCAGCAGTGCCAGCAAGACCAGGAGCATGAGCAGGACCAGGAGCACGAGCAGGACGAGCAAGACCAGGAGCACGAGCAAGACGAGCAACTCCAGGAGCACGAGCAGGACTAGCAGGACCAGCAGGACGAGGAGCAGCTTCAGCAGAGTAAGCACAACCAGAAGCACCACCGCCAGGAGCAGCTTCAGCAGAGTAAGCACAAGCAGAAGCACCACCGCCAGGAGCAGCTTCAGCAGAGTAAGCACGAGCAGAAGCACCACTGCCAGGAGCAGCACCAGCAGAAGCTCCAGCACCAGAAGAGCGAGCCTGAGCAGAAGCCCCAGCAGAAGCATAGTCAGGGACAGGGGGCAGGAGGGTGGCCCTGTCCCTCTTGCCAGGAATGGCGGTAGGTTGCTGAGGCTTTCGCTTCTTCCCCATGGTTGTGGGGTTGCTGGCTGGCAGGGAGGCTGGCAAGGAGGCTGGCAGGCACCAAGGCTGGCAGGAAGCCTGGATGGAAGCCTGTTAGGAAGCCTGGCAGGCAGCCAGGCATGAAGGTTGGCAGGCAGGCAGGCACCAAGGCTGGCTGGAAGGCAGGCAGGCAGGCTGGCAGGAAGGCAGGCAGGCAGGCTTGGAGGCAGGCTGGCAGGAAGGCTGGCAGCAAGGCTTGGAGCAAGGCTTGCAGGCAGGCATGCAGGCAGGGCAGGCAAGGACTCGATGTATCCAGCAGCAGGCCTTTCCTCCGAATGGTGAACTGCTTCAGAGCTGCTTCCCTTTATATCCGCGGGGCTTACGCAATGCATCCCCCCTGCATACATAATTAACGCTCGGCATCCTTTAGGCTTCCGCTGTGCATCCGCTAGGCTTCCTCTCTGCATCCGCTTCATCCGCTGTGCATCCGCTGTACATCCGCTTCATCCGCTCGGCGTCTGCTCTGCATCCGCTGTATCCATTCCGCGTCCGCTTTGCTGAGGCCCCGAGGAAGCCTAGCAGATGTGCCATCTGCTCTCATCTGCTTCCATCCGCTGTGCTTCCATTCCGCATCCGCTTTCCATCCGCCCTGTGTCCTCCCCGCGTCCATTCCTTTCTGTGTTATCCGCTCTGGTTATGCAAATTTTTGACCCTTTTGAGAGCGGATAACAATGGATGGAACATTTTTCTCATCCGTTGTGTCCTTTTTAAAAACGTTTTGCATCCATTGGGCAGTGTGACAGGGCCTTAAAGAAACCTTTAGGTCTCAAAAATGATAATACAACAGAATGTAGGAAATTGAAAAAGAGTCTTTATGGTTTAAAGCAATCAGGATATGAGTGGAACTAGTGTATAGTTTAAGAATTGACTAAAATAGGTTTTGTAGCTGGCATGGCTGATCCATGTTTGTTTAAAAGAGAAAATAATGGTGTAATTTCATTATTGCTATTGTTTACTGATGACATAGCATTAATCACGAAAACTGAACAAGAAGCTGCTAAAATAATCTCACTGTTAAAACAGAAATTTAAGATAAAACAGTGAGGAGAAATCAAACAATATCTTGGTTTAAAGATAGATAGAACTAGAGGAGGATACAAAATCTCACAAGCAGATAAAATTAACCAATTACCAAAAAGTTTTAAAATGGAACTTTGTAAGCCGGTTAAGACACCAGTGAGCCAGGAGTTTCATCATCGTGATGTACAAAGTCCTTTTTTTGATAAGAACATTGATCAGTCCTTGATTGGTAGTTTATATAATCTCAGTAATTGGTCATGGCCAGATATTGCATACAGTATTAATCAATTAGCTAGATTTAACACTGAGCCAACTGAAAGTCACTGGCAAGCTGCTAAACACGTGTTAAGATATCTGAAACAAACATTATGCATTGTATTTGGAGCCAAAAGATGAACTGAATTTAACTGCATATGCTGATCCAAGTTTTGCTACAGACATAAATACACAAAAATCTACATCGGGTAGTGTATCATTATTGGGAAAGGCATTCATTGGATAGAGGTCTATTAGACAGAAACATCTAAGTTTGTCAACAATGGAGGCTGAATTCTCATGTTTGTCTTTATTATGTACAGATTTAGTTTTGGATAAGCAACTACTAATTGACATGCGAATTGATGTAAAAGATTCTATTGTTGTTTATGAAGATAACCAGTCAGCAATACAGATGGCTTCAAATATTGCTGTTAAAACAAGAACAAAGCACACAAATTTAAGATATTTGAATGTGAGACAATGTGTGCAAAGTAAGATGATTAAGCTGGAATACTGTATGTCAGAAAACAATACAGCAGATCATTTTATAAAGGCCCAAGGCTCCATAAAGCATAAGGCTTGCTGTGAAGATTATGGACTTAGAATGTTATGTTGTATATATTGTCTTACCCAAAAGGGGAGAATGTTAGGAATATAAGTCACCTAACAGGTATTTGGGTTAGAAATATATGAACCAGGATAAACATTTTAAAGCTGTATCTTTAAGAAAATTGAAAACTAATCATCTCCTCTGATGGAACATGAGGCTGCTTCCAACATTGTGCAAAAGTCAATCTGGCTGCTGTCAAAATGTGTATTATTATATATTTCGTTTTTTTAAATATTTGTTTATCAAAGATCCCAAACAGAAAGGACTCTGGTTTGAATTTTATCTGTTCCCTTGTCATTTCTTCCAGCCAATTTCTAATTTTCTGCCAATATTTTGGAGCTTCTCTACAGGACCACAACATATGAAAAAAAGTTCCTTTTTTTTTTTTTTTTTTTTTGCATTTCCAGCAATTCAGACTCATACTGGAGTGCATCTTCGCTAATCTCGAAGGAGGAAGATGCCATCTATAAAACATCTTATCGGTGGAAGAAGGTGGAGCCTCCTCATTGACAGACTGTAGTTAGTTACTCTCTGCAGCTATCCGTCCTCTTTCATCTGTGTTCTTTTGTTGGAGAGCCCTGATTATTACGATTAGGGGCTGAAGCTGCCTTGGAGCTGTGGTGGAGTAAGGGGAAGCCACAAGCCAGGTTGAGGGGAGCTGCATCTCCCCCCCTGGGTTTGGTCTTTCCCCCCCTGAAGACAACCGCAGCAGTGGTTTAAAATGGCCACCCCAAAAAGGAGGACTCAGCTGGATTAAGATTTGTGCAGGAGGGAAGAAAGAGGTAGATAACATCTGAACCAGGACAACTGGGCAATACAACTAAACAAAAGTACCCCGGGATTAAGGTAACATGGAATTTTTAAGGAAAGAAAAGTGAGTGGCGAAATTACAAAGGGACAAGGGAAAAAAAAGAAAATATTTTTGAAAGCTAAGCAGGGCTTCGAACTGAGAAAGGAAGAAGCCGGATCTAAAGATTTAACTAAATTGGACTAAAATGTTTTGGGAATAAATAGGTATAAAATAAAGCTAGACTTAAGATTGTCAAAAAATAATAATTATAAAGTTTACAAATTGGAGATTGGACTGTGCTGGAATATTGAGGTTCGAAAAACCTTAAATAAATAATTAGGAGAAAAAGGTGAAGACTTTGTACAATGGAGAGTGCCACCTCTTGACAAAAACCTGAGCTCAAACAAAAGGGAAAGCATCCTGTTTCTGAATGAACTTCTGTGGATACAACATTAAAGAAATATTGAAACAAAGTAAGAATCTGAGAAAGTGAAAGCAGAACCAGAAAAAAGAAAAAAGCAATGAAAGACTGACTGTGGGATTGATTGATGTTTTTGGAATAGACCCTCAGCTGGAATAACTGAGAACTTAAAGCCCATGTCACACTGCCCAACGGATGCAAAAAGGACACAGCGGACGAGCAAAATGTTCCATCCGTTGTTATCCTCTCTCAAAAGGGGCAAAAATTTGCATAACTGGAGCGGATAACACGGACGCGTGGAGGACGCAGGGCGGATGCAAAGCGGATGTGGAACGGAAGCCCAGCGGATGGAAGTGGATGGGAGTGGATGGCATGTCCGCTAGGCTTCCGGGGGGCCGCAGCAAAGCGGACGCGGAATGGATACAGCGGATGCACAGCGGATGCACAGCAGATGAAGCGGATGAACAGCGGAAGCCTAGCGAAAGAACAGCGGAAGCCTAACGGATGCCGAGCGTTAATTGCGCATGCGGGGAGGATGCATTGCGTAAGCTCTGCGGATATAAAGGGAAGCAGCTCAGAAGCAGGTCACCATTCAGAGGAAAGACCTGCTGCCGGACGGAGTGACAGCCTTCCCTGCCCTGCCTGCATGCCTGCCTGCCAGCCTTGGTGCCTGCCTGCCTGCCAGCCTTCCTGCCAGCCTTGCTGCCAGCCTCCCTGCCAGCCTTTCTGCCAGCCTTGGTTCCTGCCAGCCTCCCTGCCAGCCAGCAACCCCATAACCATGCAGAAGCACAGCAAGCCTCAGCCATCTGCTACCAGCCCTGGCAAGAGGGACGGGCTACCATCCCATCCCCTGGCCCTCACTCTGGTTCTCCTGGGGCTTCTGCTGCACGGGCTAGCTCTTCTGGGGCTGGTGCTTCTGCTGCTTCTACTTCTGGAGGAGCTGATGACAAGCACTCCAGCACAGGCCACCTCCAAAGCACCTGGACCCTTCACCCCTGAGACTGAGCGACCAAGAGGAGTGCCAGAGACTCATTTTTGTTTTATAGCTTGTTGATAATAAAGTCGATTTATGATTCACACACTTGCTTCATTTCTATTTTTTAATAAAGTCTTGCTGGAAACTTTAAGAAATGGTTTAAGCTTTTGCATGCTTGTGGGATGTATTAAGATAGCAGTGGGGTGGGCAGGGATACCTGAGGAATGAGCAGGGATACCTTTGGGATGGGTAATAGCTGTGGGATAGATAAACCTGCAGTGCAAGCATAGTGGGACTGTATGGTCCACCCTCCCAGGTGCAACATCTATGGCCCTTTATTATCAATAATAATGTAATAATCATCCACACATGTCAACATAAACACAACTCTTTATAAAACGCCCTGTTCATTGTAGGCCCACCCAACATATATGGCCCAATCTCATCCGTGTGATGAGACAGGCTGAAAGAAGCATCCATTAAGCATCTACCATCCTGTCTTGCCACTCCACTGCTCCAGCTGGGGAGTTGCACCAGCGTCTCAGGAGATTGCGCTGCTTTTTCCCTTCACATGAGACTCAGTTGGGGCCTTGCACATCCACAGTGTCTATCAGGTTTTGCCCTTGCCTCCATTCCCCAGGCTCCATGTCACCATTGCCTTGCTGACGGTTCACAAGCCTGTCCTGCAACACTGGGTAGCGGGTGCGCATGAGATTGTGCAGGATGCAGCAAGCTTCCATGATCCTCCTCACGGTCTCTGGGCTATGCTGCATGGTGGTGAGAAGTACCCGGAACCTGTTGGCCAGGATGCCAAAGTCGTTGTCCACCACCCGCCTTGCCCTGGACAGCCTGTATTTGAAGATCCTCTCTTTACGGGTGAGGCATCTGGAGGTGTAGGGCTTCATGAGGTAGGTTGTGAGGGAGAAGGCGTCATCCCCCATGTTGAAGTAGGGCACATCTTGCGTGTCATTGGGTAGCGGGTCTGGATCTGGGAAGCCCAAGATGAGGTTGCTTTCCAGCCCCTCCTTGAAGACACTGGCGTTGTATACCTGGGCATCTGAAGATGAGCCGTTGCCTGAAACATCAATGTACATGAACTTGTAGTCAGCATCGACCATGGCAAAGAGGATGATGCTGAGGAAGCCCTTGGAGTTGAAATAAGTGGACCTTGATTTGGGTGGAGATTTGCAGGCCACGTGCTTGCCATCTATGGCTCTAACGGTGTGTGGGAAGTTCCACTTCTGATACCACTGCTCTGCAACTTTCTTCCATCCTTCTTCAGTGGAGGGGTACTGGGGGAGCTCCTCCTTGTATTCTTCGATGATGGCCTCCACCTCTTCTCTGACCACAATGCTGATGGTGTTGGATGGCACCCTCCAGCTGTACTGCATGCTCCTGTAGGTGGTCCCGGAGGCCAGGTGGTGCAGAGTGAGTGCCACCTTGAGCCCAGGTTCCAGGCTGGGGTGGAATCTGGTGCTCTGCTTGGTCAACCAAGGTGTCAGGCGCTGCACAACTTCATCAAACATGGCTGGAGGCATCCTCATGAAGTTCTGGAATGCCTGAGT
>BLBF01012622.1:0-20294 GCA_015471245.1 Laticauda colubrina | reverse complement strand
TAAATTATAATAAAAGCAATAAAATTTTATGGCTCTTACACATATGCCCTCATTTACCATATTACAAACTTTTATGCTTTTCATAAAATAAACTATTAACCCATGAAGTATATGTATAATAAATCATAAATTTATTAGCCTTTAGATTCCACAAAATTCTTTGTTGTTCTTTGATACTTATATTAATACAGTGATCTAACTCAACAACCATTAATAGAATTTATAAGGTATTTTATAGGAAAAACATTATATATATATAATTTATATTATATTATATATTATATATATATATATATATATATCCATAGGAGCACCATTACAAAACCTAGCTAAATACTTAGCAAAACAACTACAGCCCCATGCTGAAACCGCAGCTTCATATGTACAAAACTCATACCACTTCTTAGAAATGATCAAAGATCTACACGTAGAACAAGAAGATCTGCTTGTAAGTTTCGACGTGGTTTCACTATTCACTCAAGTCCCAATAAAAGAAACTCTTGAAATCATCAAAAATAAATACCAACCAGCCAAAGACCTCATGGAACTAACAGAACACTGCCTAACCAACACATATTTCATATACAAAGGACAAAGATACAAGCAAATTGAAGGAGCCCCTATGGGATCAGCACTGTCACCCGTCATTGCAAACCTGTTCATGGAAGAATTCGAATCCAGAGCCCTGGCTAATGCCACCCACAAACCCAAACTATGGCTAAGATACATCGATGACACATTTGTGATTTGGCCCCATGGAAAAGAAAACCTAAACAATTTCCTAACACACCTAAACAACACACACCCCAAAATCAAGTTCACCATGGAAACGGAAATAAACAAACAACTACCATTCCTAGATGTATTAATCTACAAAAGAACAGATGGCACACTGGGACACACCATATACCAGAAGAAAACACACACCAACCGCTACCTCAACGCCCAATCCCACCACCACCCAGCACAGATAAATTCCGTAGCGAAAACACTAATTACCAGAACCAAACGCCTGGCAGACAAGACACATATAAAGACTGAACTATGCACCCTGACTGAAGTATTGACAGCCAATGGCTTCCACAAAAACAAAATCACCAACTTGATCCACAAAAACACACCAAGACATAACAGAGACCTAGAAGATCAACAGATCCATGGAACAGCTGTCCTGCCCTACATAAAAGGTACCACAGATAAAATCAGTAAGATACTACACAGGCATCACATCAAGACTGCCTTCAAAACAGACAAAAAAATAGCAGCCATCCTGAGGAACCCCAAAGATAAAATTGACCTGGAAAACCAAGGCATATACGAAATTCCCTGTACATCATGCCCGGCCACATACATTGGACAGACCAATAGAAGAATAAGTACCCGCCTAGATGAACACAAAAATGCAGTAAAAAAGCTGGAACACACCTCCTCACTAGTCCAACACATGAAAACCACAGGTCACAACATCAACTTCAATGGCACTAAAACCCTGGCCACTATAGAAAACCCCAGCCACAGAATCATCAGAGAAGCCATAGAGATTGAAAAAAGACCTGACAGCATGAATAGAAGAGATGATTCCACCAGACTGTCAATCATTTGGAAGCCTGCACTCTCAAATAGAAAGATCTCCATGCCACAAGCCAGGCAAACACCTGGGCAAAAACAGACTCCCTCTGATAGCTCCAACCTAACCCCCCCACCAGGCACCCAGGTGAAACCCAGCTTGCTAATGAATAACAGCTTGCTAATGAAGAGCAGCCGTCCCTTCACACGGAGCCAAGCTGCACTAAAAGCCTCCAACACAAGAACAGACTGTTGCCAGCCAATCAAAACCACAAAACAGACAGAAGAAACCAGGAACACCAATCAATCAAACTCCAAGTCCAATGAACACAGGTCCAGGCTCCCAGCCAATCAGAATGGACCAGCCTCAAATTTAAAACCAGGAGCTGTAAGACCCATATCCATACAGAAGCCTGATGATGGCAGATGAGATTCTGCTGAAACGTTGCTACAACTTTAACAGAACTAAAATGACGTGGGATAATACCCGAAGGAAGCTAAACAGCACACACACACACACACACACACACACACACACACACATATATAATAAATGAAAAAATATTATAAATGAAAAAATAGCAAACAAGATGGCTCTGCAAAAGGCAGAGCTGATGATCATGTCAGAATAAAGACTGGGGATTGATAGGCTCTTCATAATTCCTCTCTGGACAAAGAAAGGACTGGAGGTTACCTACAAGTTCTCCAGACAGCTGTTATTTTGCAAGGAGTCTGCAAGATAGCAATATTGCATCTGGTGGATTTAAAACTCTGAGTGACAAGGGATTAACCCATTTCTCTCAGTTTGTGATTGTTGCCTTTGAAAAGATATTACGTTCACATATTTCCTTTCAAATTACTTTTTGAAATTGTTAAATGTTTCTCAGCTATTAAGAATCTTTGCGTGGAAAGGTTTTATAGCACCTGGCAGGTTTCCTTCAGTTGTTCGTGAAAGAAAATTTTAATTATAAGTTTATGAACCTCTCCCACCTTTGGAATAAACCACAAAAAGTTGATTTTAAAAAGTCATGAATAGACTAAAGATCCAGATAAATTTGAAATAGGATTTTAAATTAGTTATTAAAAAATCCTTCTGATGGCAAAATGCTTTTCTTTTGTTTTGTTTTAAAATAACAAGATGTTTTAAAAATTGGACACTAGAAGAAATTAAAGATAAAATTAAAGTTTAAGAACACATAAACTTGACTTACGGTTACAGAATGACGCAAAACAGTGCATATATTGAAGGATAACTTCAATAGAGTTATCTAACAGAGACATCTGCACTAATGGAAAGACAGTGTCTGAATATGTTGTGAAAGAGTAATATGTTTTACCTGGTAAGTTCAAGATGGAATTGAAAGTAGATTTAAAAATAACAGGCTACAAGAATAACATAGAAAAAGTTAAGTTGGACATTCAAAAGAAAATGGCTCATGTTTTAATAAACAAATGAATATATAAACATTAAACTAAAGCCAGGAACTGGATAATTTTCTATAAGGAAATTACAAAGGAGGCTTTTAAAATCTGAAGAATTTTGTGAGATGCAGCAAAGAAGAAAATGAAAAGAAATCAAGCTCTACTAAAGATTAAGATTGTTAAAAACAAAAGGAAGGAATATAAAGTTAGTTTATTTGATAAAGATTAAAATAGGTATGTTTTTATTTCTGGTAACCCTTAATGGAGTATTGCTAATATCAAGACTTAAATGTGAGATTTTATGGATTTATTTATATATAAGAAATGGAATATGGGGGAGAGATAACATTCCTTGTATTTCAAGAGCAGGGATAAGTTACTATAATGGTTTATATGTGTGACTAAGAAGGGAATTTCTTCTTTATATATATTCTTTTCCTCTTTTCTTTTATTATTACTTTTCTTTCTTTTTGATTTCTATTTTTCCTTTTTCTTTGTTTTCTGCACCTTCTACTCTTTCTTTTTATTTTTCTATATTTTTTAGTTTATACTCTCAGTTATTATTTTTTATAAAATTGCTATTAAAAAACTATATTTGATCTTAGTACTTTTAGAAGATTTTTTTATGATATCTATGTCAGCTCTTCTTTTAAAAGGCACAGAATTATCCTAATAAAAAATCAACTCTGGCAACTTTAAGATAGGTGGACCTCAATTCCCAGAATTCCCCAGCTAGCATGGGAATTGAAGTTGACACATCTTAAAGATGCTAAGATTGTGAGACATTGCCTAAAGATATTGAAAGCTCATTAATGTCTTAGGTCTACTACAAATTTGAGGAGACATCTCACGAGGTCATCTCATGAGGTCATCTCACGAGTTCCTTCTGATGGTAGTCTTTTGTTACATATTTGGAGTAATTCATGGGTTTATAGGCAGGTAAAGGTGACTATAAATTTATCGCAAGAGTTACTTTTCATCCTAGTTAGCTATTTTAATGCAGCATCATTTTAAGGCATTGTGGGAGATTTTAAGTGAAAAATAGCTATGGAAAATGGAATTAGGAAAAGAGATGAGCTGATCTACTACCAGATTGGATATCAGGGTTAGGGTTAGAGTTATGTTTGCGCTAGTTTTTTTACATGCTGAAACAAAGCCCATTTTAATTTTTCTCTCATATTCCCATATAATATGGAATATTACCTAGGCCTACTGATTTTAAGGAATTGAGTCTTGTCAGCAAGGAAATAGAAACAGAAGTACTGAGCAGAAGTAACAGAATAATGGATGGAAACCGAACAAAGAGAAGTTCAACCTGGAAATAAAGATAAGCTTTCTGACATTGAGTACAATCAGCAAGTGGAACAGCTTGTCCTCGGAAGTTGTGGACCTACAAGAAGAGATTCGACTGCCACTTGTCAGAAATGGTGCAGGGTCTCCCGCTTGGGCACGGGGTTGGACTAGATGACCTATAAGGTCCCTTCCAACTCTGATTATCTGTTATATCTGAATATGCATAGCAAGGTCATAAAAAAGAACAGAAGCTACAGAAAAACAAATATGATTTTTTAAAATAAAATGTCAGCCTTGAAGTTTTTATGTTTTGGGGGAGATATTTCCTAATTATGAATGAAACTGAACAATGATGGGTAGATGCAAAAGTAAAGTCAGCTGCGTATGTTTAATGATTCTGCCTGAAGTGGTTTGTTTTTTCCTCTTTGTCAAATGAAATCCCTTTATGATTTCAACATGAATATCCATGTGACTAGGGCTTACATGTGTTATTGCTTATAGAAATATGTTAATTACTCCTAGGAGTTCCCCATCATGCTTACATCTTATGCAAAAGCAGGTGTTTTTCAACAGAGATCCTTTGAAGTAAATTTATTGAAAGGGAGGCTCTTTGATGTAGTCCTTTGATGTGAGCACAACCAAAAGGAAGAACTCTTTTGGACCAAAAGTTCTAATGACATATCTCTCCTGATCAAAGTTGTTTATGGACCAGTCATTCATTTTTTGTCCAAATGTATAATAGTGTATCTAAAGTCTGCTCCCTAAAATGCAGAGATGCATTATCATGAATAACTTTTATTAGTCCTACAATTTGGTTTTTTTAAGGTAGTACTTACAGGGTATCAGTGCGGGATTATCCTCTTTCCTGTTGACATTCTCTTTCCTGCCTGACAGGATTCTTACTGGAAAAGGGATTTTAATTATTTAAAAATTAATGTAATTTCAAAAATATCAAGAGAGATATTTTTCCTTATCACAAGAGCATACAGTAGAGTTTCATGAGCTTGGTGTCACTTCTTTTCATATCCAATATAAGGAGTATATACATACATATATTGGTAGACACAGAAAAGCTTCATGCAGGAAGAAAATCAACTATTTATTCTTTTATTTTCTCATTGAAACTGTGAAAGATTTGCAGTTTGGGTACCTCCCTTACATATTAAACAGAGGAGATAGAAAAAAGGTTGTTCGACTCCAACTTGACTTTCCCTCTTTGTGATTCTTGGCGTAGTGTCAACAGCTCAACCATTTCACTTATACCCTCTGGTCTCAAGCTAGCCCCATGGTCTTGCATTCTCCAAGGTGCTGACAGAAATGTTTTTGGCCGTACCAAAGATTTTATGTCAGATGTCAAGATACACAGCTTGATAAACATGTCTGCCTCTGGCGATTGGCAGCATTCTTCTGGAAAAGAAAACAAAAAATGTTCTGGGTAAATAAGAAAAGTGGTATGAATAGCATAAAATAACATGGCTTTGAGGTGTGCTTGGATTGCTGGGTTTTTAGTTTTGTTTAAAGGTTGCAGAGGTTGCTTACTTAAAAAATAAAAAACAACTATGCATCCTCTCACCAGAGTCTTTTTCACCAGAGTCACATTTTCTTGCCTTTCTTTCTTGCCTTCTTTGGGGAACTTCATGGAACCAGGATGATAGCATAGTCAGTAATTTTAGAGGTAACAAATGATTGCTTTTCACAAAAGCACACTTGTAAATTTCTTCAATAGCTGAAGTTAAACAGATTTTAATTTCAATTTGAAATTAAGAGTGGAACATCTATTCTAAGATAAGTTCATTAGATAGATATGATCCATCTTCCTATGTGTCCATATATTACATGGAAGGATCTTGCCCCTTTTCCTTTCCTCGGGTTCACTCAGCTTTGCAGTGTGTTCTGCCAGTTGCAATACTTGGAAAGGAAGAAGAGTTAAGATGCTAGAGAGAAGTTCCCTGAAGTTGGGCTCCAGCATGAATCCAAAAGCTTGGAAGATAAAACCTCTGGTCCCAGTGACCGACTCAGATTGGATCCTGCAGGAAAAAGAATCTTTGTCCAACAGAGGGCATCCTCTATTTTCAGTGCTGTTTAGCTCAAGTCTATTTTAAAATTTAAGTATCACGAGAAGGAGGGATCTTGAAAGAGATTGCCAGTAATTGTTTGTATCCGGGTAGGAAATTTTGCAAGGGTTTTCTACCTAGAAACTTTGCAGGGGAAATGTACTTAAATAAATAGTAATGGATTCTCATACTTTTTCATAACTCCACTATGTGATTTTTGCTTAAAGGTGTTTGAGTATTTCTGCTGGAGGCACATCTAAGAAATACATACTGCATGTTCTTCCCTTAGCACCATGAGCCTGTTTATTTTTTGTTTGAAGCAGAGAGCCAAAGACATGCTGTCAAGAATAAATGCTGGACTGGTTATAACCCATAATTCTTCTTCCATTTATGGGAGGAAACATAGTAGGTTTGTTTTTATTTGCTGATTAAAATTTACAAGTTAATAATATGCAGTCCAGCCTTGGTAGGAAGGTTGAGTTCCAGTAGGAAAGGTTTTTGGTTTTTTTTTTGAATCTCAGTTGCCTTTGTTTACTGATGACAACTGATTACTGATGCTAAATGTTGTAAGAACTCTTAAGATTATTCTGTAACATATTTAATTTACAGGCTTGAATGGAAACTATAAATCCCTATGACCATCTCATATTAAAAAAGGGTCCAATTTACTTTTGGAATTTCACACCAAATAGATGGAGAGAGAAACTGAGTGGATAATTTGTTTAGGGAAGAAAAACTTGTCCAACTGTTTCCCAAGATGAGATTATCCTGAGCAATGATAATATTTTTACTGTGAATAAAATATCCCTCCCTCCCTCCCCCCCAAAACAACCAACCAAACGGTGAGAACAAATCTCTCATGATATCTTTCTTTGGGATTTAATTGAAGCATGGGAAATCAGGGACAAATAATTGGTTGATGAGATCGTTCTGAGATTTAATTGAAATGTGAGAAGCATGAAGAAAATGATGATTCAGTGAAGAAAAAGATATTTATCCTTGGCCATATCATAGGAACTAAATAAGAACAAGAACTAGAATCCACGTTGCCTGTGGTCCCGTCCCCAAATCCATTTTCCCTTTGAAAGAATATATGATGCCAATTCAATTGTCTCAAATGGAATGGAAACTGATAGAAGCAAATGCAAGACACCTCTTTCATCCAGCACCATTCTCAATACTGCACTATCCTTTGAATGGAGGCTCCTTCATGTGTGGGGCCTGCAGCAATTGAGCTATTGCTTCCTTTCTGAAAAGGTCTTTCACCTTTGATCAGGCCCAGTAGGCTTTTCATACATTTTTATGTCTCTTTATGTTTGTATGCCTGCCTATAAATGTAAATCCATCATTTCCAGATGCTAAGGAATAAGGAAAATATTCACTCTATTGCCATTTCTGTCAGTTCCTTATTGTACATGATTTTTAAAATTTGATCATTGGAGACCTGAGCGCAACAACAGGTCATTGGTCAAAATGGTGAAGAAGGAGAGTATGGAAATCTTTACTTGCAAGTAGGCGGTGTAGTGTGAAGAATGTTATTGTGGTATGAATAATGTTCCTTCCTATTTCTGTAAAAGGAGCTACATCATTGTGTCATATAAGTGTTCCTTTCCAAGTTGAAACACAGGGCAGACTGCAGAAGACAAGTTGCATTTCTAAGTGCTGACGGGAGTCGTCCCTTAGGTGCCATCACCTATGTCTAAAAAGAACTCAGCATTTAACCAAACAGTGTGGTTCCCTTGGCAAATGGTGGGAAGGATGCCTTTCCTTGCCCTCTAAATGGACCCTCTATGCAGCCTTGCCGCTTCCTTTTCCTTACAGCTGATTTCAGATCACAACAACTATTGCCATTTGGACAGGAATAATGAATGGGCTAAGTGTAGTTTGTTGGCTTTTGAGCTGCCAAGGGCAGGAAGGCCTGTCTGTTTCACTTTCTGCCTAACCCACTGAGGCATTTCACTTCCCGAGTCAATAGTGATCCTGTAATGCTAACAAAGGGCTCCTATTGATCACTGCCCTTTGGTAATTACAGCCAGCGTGAGGTTGTCCCTCACAGCCAATTGAGATCATCTGACAATTTAAATGTGGGCATTTTAAAAAATGCAAACTCTCAAAGAAGCAGACAGACAGAACTCTTAGTAATAAAAATTTCTTGTGAATGTCAAGACAAATCCAATCTTTTTAGTGAAGTACCTAAGGACTTCCAAATCATAATCTATTTTAAAACCATAAAATTTATTGAGTCCTGATCAGCTCTAAAGCTATTTCCCCAGAAGCTGAAACCAGTTCCCAAAAGCCACTGTCTGTGTCCCTCAAATCTTCAACAGCAATTTGGCAGCAACAAGCAAATGTCTTTCCTCCTGTCCTCTTTTATCTCAATAGACTGGTGGTGATACGGCATTGAAAATGCCATGTTCCCATCCTCATTCTGCCCTTCCCACATTTGCTTTTCTCAAAAAAAAAAAAAAGGAAATGGTAGAAAAGAAAAGCAAAATATAACTATCATCATGCAGAAAAGAGTCAAAGCCTCCATTCAGAACAACTAGGATAGAGATAACTCTTGCAGTTCCTAAATCTCAAGAGTTGGGAGATGGGATTGAGTGTGAATTCTTGTCGAAGAGAATAAGTTTATCCACCAATTATTTTTGCAAGGTTTGAACAGGAACCAAACTATAATCAGCTCATTCTCCTAAGGCCCACACTGACTGTGGACTGACCATGGACAACCTGAGTGGAGACAACAGGAACAGGTGAGTGGGCAGTGGTTAGTGGTTAGTGGTTTAGAAAAGAACTCTGACTTTAATCTTGATTGCTTGCAAAAATAAATTAGCCTAAAATGAGAGATGGGGTTGGGACAGAAGAAAACACAAAAACATGTTCATGTTCTTGTGTTTAAAGAAATGTATTTGTTTTGGATAGCTGTCCTGAAACCAGAAATCTTTCATCATTCACACGATCCAAATCAAGCAACATGCAGTCACCTCAAGCTCCGCTTTAGAAATTTCAGACTCAATAACAGATCCAAAACCAGCTTCCAATGCTTCAGGTAAGTGTTGGGGCCACGATAGGCAACAGAATTCAGTATTGTTGACACCAGGGCCATCCATCATTTCTGCATAGTCCTACTTACAGCCAGCAGTGGGAGTTGCCATTTAAAATCTCCCATTTTCAGTGTTTTTGGCATTTGGGAAAATTTGGGGATAGGTAAAAACAGCAGTTCCTTTAAATCCCTGCATGTGTTATGCAGTCCATTGTGCTTTTCATTGGGGGGCTGTGTAAAGGAGAAAGAAAATAATTGTGATACTGAATTTCAGTAGTATGATTCAAGAGTTTTTAAATAGGTTCAGAGGCTGGATGTAACAGCAGGTCATTTCTGGCTTATGTCACCTACATATAGGAACCCTGAGAACAATAATATTTGGATTAATATTAGATGGCTTACTTTGCCAATGAAATGTACCATATGGTTCTAACTTTGAATGGCAGCTTGCCACCACAATGGTTGGCAATGCTTATAATTCTACTCCTTTTTTATGAGGAACAGAGCATGTTGTATATTTGTAACGTCCTTTCGGGCTCTTAAGCCCCAGCAGTTTCTTGTATATTGTATAGAGCCAGTATTTCTCTATATCAGCAACTTTAAAATGTGTGGATTTGCGAGTCCCAAAATTCCCCAACCAGCACTGGCTGGGGAATTCTGGGATCTGAAAGTCCATACATCTTAAAGTTGCTGACATTGAGAAATAATGATATAGACACTATGATTTAAAATGTTGCTTTATATCCTTTATGAATTGCTCAGAACTGTTACTGAGGTGTCTGTTACTGTATACAGTATTTTAGTCTATATTAACAGTTTGCCAAATATGCCTTTCAATTTCCCTGTTTCCTCTCTCTGTCAAGGGGGCTTGTTTTGTTTTTTAATTATCCATGCTTTAGATTTTTTTGTGGCAACAATTTCAGCTTATTTATTGTTGCAAGGTAGATGAGAATGATTCCCTCCCTTTTTGATTTATTATTCAATGGTATTGCTGGCTGTTTACAAGTATTAATTTGCAAGTGAGTAGTTTTGTTTTTTCTTTGAACAAAGAAAACTAAGACATTTTTGCTCAGTTGTAGATGAGTGTTTTCGAAAATTTCCAGACATGAGGACACCAATTCCCAGAATTCCCCAATCAGTATGTCATGAAAAGTGAAATGCTGAGAATTCCAGGAAGTGAAACTCACAGACATGGGAGGTAGCCAAAATTGTGAATCACTGTTGTAGCTTATTAGGTAATGATTTTGATTATTCAATAAATATAGGATATTGAAGTATATTCCACATCTGTTGAAAGTGCTACATCTTTGTATTCTATCAATGATAAACACTTCAAAGTAAAATAAAAGATCCAATTTATTTTCCATTTTGGTACAGTATTTGTGGTTACCTTATTGGCTAAGGTATGGCAAGATTCTTTACAAGCCAGAGATTTCAATATGCTTTAACCTAGTATTTTTCAATCTTGGCAACTTTAAGATGTGTGGACTTCAATTCCCAGAATTCCAGATTCAGCCATAGGGTGCAGTCAATATCTATGCTAGTGGTGTTCCACATATGTGTTCATATGTGGTATGGTTTCTATTTTATTAATTGTCAGTTTTCAAATAAAATAAAAGACAAGTTGAAGCTTCTTTACAAATGCATTGTGGTCAAGTCTTTTGGTAATAAATTTGATTACAGCTTTTGGCAACCAGCCTTTGAAATGCTGAATGTCAGATGAAGCCACATCTGGTCTACAGAACATTTCTCTGGAATTATCTTTCTTTTCAACCTACAGCTTCAACTTTTCAAACATATTGATTTATTTACTACTTAAAAGTAACACTCTTTGATATGTGTACTCTCTCCCTTCCTCACCCCCTCTCTTTCTCTCCCTCTCTCCCTCAGTATGTATATGTGTGTGTGTGACAAGTGAAACAAACTAGCTTTAGAATACTAGCTTTAAATAGTAGATTATTTTCAGCGATGATCATAAGAATTAAAAGCATGGATGGGTCTATTTTTCTCTCCGGGATGTTGTGTAAATAAAACATTAAATGCATCCCGTCTGACAATAGAAAGCTTTTGTTTGTGAAATGTATTCCTTCAATAGTTCCAAAAGACTCATTAATGTTGCAATCCTATATATTTAATTTGAAAGAAGTCCCAATAATTTCATTTGATTATGAGTTAGCAAATACACACAGGATTGTAGTCTGCTATGATTTTGGTAATACATATTTTATGTGGTTGCTTTAATTTTTTAATTATTTTTTTATTTTTTTTTAATCCTACCTTTATTATTTTTGCTAATAACTCAAGATAACAAACTCACAATGCTTCCTTCCCTTATTTTCTTCACAACAACAACAAAGTGAGTTGGGCTGTGGTTGAATGATTTGGCCTGAAGTCACTCAGCTGGCTTTCACGCCTAAGACAGAACTAGATCTCACAGTCTTCTGGTTTCTAGTTTGGATCTTTAACCACTAGACTAACATGATTCTCTAACTAGCTACTTTGCTAATCATACCATTAAACTTGTGGCTTTCTGTTAGAGCCAAGATATCTGAATATTCAGTATTATAAATAACTTTAAAATGAAATGATATTTTAGCAGTAAAAATAGCACTTAGACTTATATACCACTTCACAGCGCTATACAGCACTCTCTAAGTGGTTTACATAGTCAGCCTATGGATCCCAACAATCTGAATCCTCATTTTATTGATCTCAGAAGGATGGAAGGCTGAGTTAACCTTGAGCTGGGAAGGATCGAACCCTTGGCAGTCAGCAGAATTAGCCTGCAATACTGCATTCTAACCACTGTGCCACAAAGAGCTTTAGAAATTTAATATTAACTATTCTGATTCAGTATTGAACATATAACTTTAAATTCTGTTTGTCACATTCAACCTGTACCTTTGGATTCTTTATTTATTAGTCTGCCTGAAGAAAGTCCTGCATGGTAATTAATATTTGACAAAATCTTCACTAGAATTGATGCTTACTTTATTTTACTTTATATTTCCATTTCATTTCATTTTGATCTGATTTTCGGTTTTTAAAATACCCAGGATGGCTTGCAGATTAAAAGAAAAGAAAGTCAAAAGAGAGATTCAACAGTTAAATACCAAAGACAGGCTAAAACTGAATGTAAACTTTAGTAAATAGAAACAATTTTTTTACAACAATTTTTAAAAGGCAAAACCATTTTTTTTAACACAGATTCAGTCAATTTGAAACAAGACAGATGGCCCTAGAGAGAAAATTCTGTAAAGTACAATCATCACAGAATCCCTCACTATCACCAATTCACCATCTGTCTAATCTCAAGAAAATACTGACTACAATAGATAACACACACACACACACACACACACACACACACACACACACAGGGAGGGAGGGAGGGATATTTCAGAGCAATCTTGTACACCTTACTGAGGTTGTGAACATATGTTTAAAAGTTTTGAACAGGATTTTGTGTGTATAATGCAGATATTGCTTTTTGTCAATGGTATAAGGCGAAAGTGTTTCCCCTCATTTACTTGGAAGATTGAGGACACAAAGGTATTTATTGTCTCTGACTGTAGAGAAGAGAGATATCTTTGACATTGGCAGCAGGTGATTTATATCATGATGAGACACATTTTTGGTGCAATGCTGGCTGAAGATTATATATAAACATTTTATACCATTGTTGAATTGCTACTTTAAAAACCTGCATATTAATGTCTGTTGGTGGAATATCTTGTCAAAGCACTTGTGGGAACAAGGAGTCAGGACAAGCAGTGCGAAGAAAACTTAAGCATGGTCCTTGATCACAGATGATTGCTTTCTAGTTCATATTTCAAAATTATGGTACAGATGTTAGATGAGAAATCTAGGTTTTAAATCTCCATCTGGCCCTTTGATCAGTTTCTCTTTTTTCTCTTAGTCTTCTTTACAGAGTTCCTAAGGGTAAAAAGGGCCCAAGACACAAGCAGGACATGAAGAGAAATCTAGCCTCCATTCAATTGGTTTTTTGCTATCCCAAAACAGTAGCTTAGAGGCCAGATTTAATTAGTTTGAAACATAGGAGATTATCTCGGCACACAGATATTTCTTGTACACCTCTACTCAGAGACAAAAATGTATGACAGAGAGATAAAAGAAATCCAGATAGTGTCTGAAGTTGGGAAATTGCAGTAGCCATTTTGCCTTTGATACCCTTCTCTTCTGCAGACACTTGCTCAGAAACATATTTGAGAACTGAACCAGCAGGTTTTTTAGTAGAGGATAATGTCATCAGCATCCCTTTTTCAATTGGGAAGGATATTCCACAGTATCAGAAATCATACATGAGCTTTGATCTCCCGCCTCCCCACCCCGATAGTGGGGCCATCTCTGATGAGCTATAGAGTTTTAAGATTCTGTTTTTGAGGAAAATATATTTAATAGAATTTTAAAAGCAGAAAAAACATAACAGCACATAACAGATACAAACTCAATGTAAATTGCTCCAAACTTGATTGCAGAAAGTACAACTTCAGCAATAATGTGATCAATGCCTGGAATACACTACCTGACTCTGCTGTTACATCCTCTAACTCCCACTCCTTTAACTTTAAACTTTCTTCTATTGACCTCACCCCATTCCTAAGAAGTCTGTAAGGTGCATAAGTGCGCAATCATGCCTACTGTCCCTGTCCTATTGTCCTCATTTATACATATCTATTTCCTGTATTCATACTGTTGTGTACAAGAATTGGAATACTTCAAATACCTTAATCTGATTGGCTGAGCAGGCTGCAATAGTATTGGTTAGTAAAGTACCGTTGCAATTTTAAAGAGCTGTCATTGGCTGCAAGCCGCGAGCAGCCGTTATAAAAAGGGCTGCTGTGGCTCCGGCAATGTTCTGTTACAAAGTCACTGAATTAGTTAAGAATAAAGAGCTGTTTGATGAACACTAGTCTCAAGTACTTCTATTCTCAGGACACAACACTGGCGAGGAAGGTGGGATCATTTTAGAAGAGCGAGACAGAAGCACGCGGCAACAAGAACCGAGCAACCAAAATGGCTGGTAACAATGCACTGCCCGCACCATTCAACCCAGCCGAAGAAGATTGGAAGTCATACCCACTGACCGCTTCCTGATGTTTCTAGAAAACAATGAGCTACAAGGAATAACCTTGTTATTAATTAACCCAGCTCCCACCATCTCCACTCTTCAGATCGAGACATGGATGAATCTGTCACTAACTGCAGCAGACGTCACAAAAGCTACCATGAAAGACCCGCTGACAGCTCAGATTCTGCATTGGGTAGGTCAGGGCTGGCTGGATAAGAATAGAGGCGATATTTTAAAACCTTTTCGCACCTGGCAGACTGAACTGTCCCTTGAAAAGGGTTGTATATTGTGGGGGGACAGGGTGGTATTTCCCAAAAAATTGCAGGAGGAAGTATTGTGCATGTTGCATGAGGGACACCTGGGCATAGGTGCCCATTTTTACTGGGCATAGTAAAAATGAAAGCCCTGGCCAGGAGTTACGTCTGGTGGCTGGACAAAGACATTGAACAATGGGTGGCAACATGCCATGACTGTCAGAAATCAAGGCCTTCCCCCCCCTCTTGCACCAGTCCTAGAATGGGAAACTCCCAGAGGCCCCTGGTCGAGACTCCATATTGATTTTGCAGGGCGAATGAAAGGGAATACATATTTGATAATTGTTGACGTTTATTTAAACTGGCTAGAGGTTATTCTTATGGCGTCCACAACTGCTGAAGCAGTTATAAAACAATTGAACAAACTCTTTGCAACACATGGATTGCCAGATGTAGTAGTATCTGACAAGGGCCTCCAATTTACTGCCTTAGCTTTTGAGCAATACCTAGCTGCACAAGGCATCCGACATGCCCTAACAGCGCCAGCTCATCCGGCTTCAAATGGACAAGCTGAACGCATGGTTCATTGTACAAAAGAAGCCCTAGACAAAGTGGACACTAGGGACATCCAAGGTAGACTAAGCAAATTGTTAACAATTCAGTATATCACCCCTAGCACAACCACTAACAAAAGCCCAGCAGAACTCCTCATGGGCAGAAAATTGCGTTCCTACCTAGATAGATTACACCCCACCTACACCTCTGAAAAAGGTGTACACCTCTGAAAAAGGTGAATCACCCCTGACTCCTCAAGTAAATACCGCTCCTTTACCATTGGAGACCTAGTCTACGCCAAAAATCTCACTGGGGGCCATAATGGTTTCCAGCCACAATTCCACAAATTACAGGGCCCCAGTCATACCGACTTGAATGAGATGACGGCAGAACATGGAAACAACACATCAACCAGCTTCACTCTAGGACATTGGTACGCAACACTAACCTACCTAGCTCCGAAGCACCGCCGCAAATACCACCCCCAACGAACAATCCAAAAACAACCAAGGAGGGGGGGAAACACAAAATAATAAAAAAGGGAGAGAAGAACCACCAATAACATGACAAAAGGCACAACACAAACCCGAATTAGAACCCCCGTTAAGAGAAAAAGAGCACTTACCCATAGACGACGTCCAGAGAAGAGAACCGGTAGCAGAGAAGCGAGGCGAGGCCTTCCAGGAAGGAGGCATCCAGGCCAGCCCGACCAACCCAGACAGACCAGGAGGGAGCGGCCGAGCCAGCTCAACCAGCCCGAGAGACCCAGACGGGAGCGGCAAGGCTGACTCACCTGTCCAGGAGGTTCCATGGAGAAGACACGGAGAAAAGGTGATCCTGACCGAACTGATGGAAGACCATGCTGAGACTGAGCTGCTCAGGTCAAGTAGGACCCGCAAAAGCCCCACCTACCTGCCTGACTACGTTATGCACGTTGGACGAAACCAAGTGGGGAAGGGTGTTGTGTATAAGCATTGGGATACTCCAAATACCTTAATCTGATTGGCCGAGCAGGCCGCAATAGGATTGGTTAGTAAATTACCATTGCAATTGGCCCGCCTAACGGCGGGAAAACTTAAAGAGCTGTCATTGGCCGCAAGCCACGAGCAGCTGCTATAAAAAGGGCTGCCGCGGCTCCGGCAATGTTCTGTTACGAAGTCACTGAATTAGTTAAGAATAAAGAGCTGTTTGATGAACACTGGTCTCGAGTACTTCTATTCTCAGGACAGAACACATACTCATGTTTATTCTTATAAGCGGTTTATCTTGTAAACGGTTGACAAATCAAATAAATAAATAAAAATAAATTGTAGCTCACTTCCCACCCACTGGCCTCCCCATTGCCCTATAGGTCATGGTGGGCTTGCTGTTCCATCTTATATGTCAATCAAAATGTTTGTAAGAAGACAGAGCTCGGATTTTTTTTTTTTGGTTAAATACTTGCTATCAGGGTTGATACAATGATGTTAAATAATGCTATTTGAATTAATAGAGCTTAAGATTATTCCAAAGCTCAAATCTGAGTTCTTGAACAGCTTTACTTGTGATTAAAATGAAACACTAAGCACTGCCTCAAACTGAGCTCTGCTCCTCATGAGTACATGGACGTGTCTGTGTAGTTTTCTGGAACAATACAGATATTGTTACTATCTTGTAGGATTTTTTTTAAAAAATATTTTAGTCTCGTCTGTTTCTCGGTGGTCTTCTATGCAAGTATTTTTTATATGACCCACTTAGCTTTTTTCATCCAAGTTCAGCTGTTATACATCCGCTCCTTTGAGGAGTAAAGCATTTTTTTAAGAATAATTTTTAATACATTGAATATATGACAATTCAATACACTGCATTCAGTGTAATATATTGAATACATTGTAATTGGCCAAGGCATTCCAATTGCCATAAAACAGTAGAAACAATTTTTTGTACAAAAAATTATAACCATTATATAATATATCAACTCCTCTATCATTCTAATACTTACATTTGTTTATCAATAATACAAATAGTGTCTCTTTCCAAGTCCCCCTCACCTGATTCTTTCACCTTCCAACGTCTACCTTGTATTTCTAACCATTGATGAAACTTATTCCATGTTGAATAGTATTCTGTATCTCCTTTACCTTTTATTTTAGTATTAATCTGTCCATTTCCGCAGAGTTCAGTATCTTTCTTATCGTCTCATACTCTAACGAGGTGTTTTTTATATTTCACTGCTGCATGTATACAAGATGAGTAAATTAAAGGACTGGGAATTAAAAGAGAAAATATACACTGCAAGCATTTGCAGATGATCTAGGTTTCATTTTAGAGGAGCCATTAGAATCATGCCCAAGACTCATAGAGAAATTAGAGGAATATGGAGAGGTTGTGGGATTAAAAATAAATTAGGAAAAAACCAAAATGATAGTTAAAAACTTCAGAAGAAAACAGGTAGATGAATTAATAATGGGTATCCAGATAGTGAAAAAAGTGAAATACTTATGAATCTACCTATCAGCAATATGTACAACAATCAAAACTATACAAAATTAATGCATCAAATTAAGTTGGATTTGGAGAGATGGAAAAACCTGCAACTTTCTATGATGGGTAGAATAGTCACAATAAAGATGAACATATCACCAAATGTGCTTTTCTTATTCCAAATAATACCAATAAAATTAGAGAAAAATATTTTGATGAATTTGTTATCAGTGTGGGATAAAATTAAGCAACAAAACTACATGAAAATACCAGTCTGGCTCTCTACTCTAAAAGCACTGATACATCCAAATGCTATTAATATGGAAAAAAAATGTTTCTTATAAAGATATATTAAATGAGAATGGTGAACTGAAAACTAGATTAGAATTAGAAAACCAAGGGGTGGAATTAGAGTGGTGGTCGTATCTGCAGATACAATCGTGTTATGTGAAAGATGTGAAAACATGGGGTTATTATAGAAAACCAATAACATTGGATAAGATATTAGTGGGGACAAATGACAAATTGATAAAGAGGTTATACAATTACTTATTAAATTATAAAATGGAAGAAGAATGAGTCAAAGAGATGATGATAGTACAGGCCAAAAATTTTGGATGTAGTATAGATTTG
Organism: Laticauda colubrina; assembly: GCA_015471245.1. NCBI lineage: Eukaryota > Metazoa > Chordata > Lepidosauria > Squamata > Elapidae > Laticauda > Laticauda colubrina. Next base: position 1,922 of record BLBF01012622.1, on the reverse strand, counting down.
GATAAATGGCAAAAACTATAGGAGAGAAATCAGAAACTGACACGGGCCATATCCTATAAGGAAAATCTTTATAAAATGTTCTTTAAGTGGCATCTACCCCTGGCTAAAATGTATAAAAATATATCCCCAACCTATTGGAAATGTAAACAATTACCACAGTTGGACCTGTATAAAGGCAGGGAAATACCTAGCTAGAAAAAAAAGACCAAACAGCATATAGATTTCAAATCAGAACTGTTTTTACTAAATATCACATGAAAGGTTATGACCAAGGGACAATAAATTTAATATTACATGCTTTGACCACAGGAGTAAAGCTTGTATTTCCACTTTCCATTGGCTGCTCTGATTAGATGGCACAGCCCAAGCTTTTTAGGATTATAGTAAATATATCAGTACGATGGCTATTATTTCAAGATTCTGAGTGCTCTCCATATTTCTCTCTTGCTCCTGTAACTTGATGGCAGGAGCAGACCCCTGGAGGGACATATATCCAAGCAAGAATAGGGTCTCCACTTCACCAATCCAGACTCAGAGGTGCCAGTCCAATTCTATGACAGTGGAAAACTGATACAGTTTCTGATTTATGTCCTTGGTATTTCTTAAAACTTGATTTATTTTATCTCGGTTTCATTTCCTGCATTAATGAGTGTGGAAAGCTTTAATTTTTAAACCAGCAGAGTTTCCATGCTGATTTGCTCTGTGCTTTTGCAGCTTTTCATTGATTGCTACACTATAAATCTTTGAATTAACTAGGGAGTTTATTGTTATGGTTATTATTGCTTGAGTGTGTAACATTTGAAATACCTGTACACTGATTTGGCCATGATGGTGTAGGCAAATAAGATTGGGGATGCACCATGCTTTCTAACACTTCTTGTTGACTGTGCAATAGGAAAAAATGAAAGACTGCTGTAAGTGATAAAAGAATAAACTATCATAGTGTGAAGAGCAAGATTTTAATATCATTTCATGGTGCAAATATATCTTTCAAGCACATAAGAGCAGGTGGCAAGATGTAAGAACAAGTGGCAGCCATGGCTGGGTGGGTTTCACAGAACTCCATATTTTATGCCAATTACACTGTTTATGGTCATTCGTACATTTGTGTCAAACCTTTGAAGTAAACCAGGACAGAAAATATAGTGCATATTACAAGAATATAAGAATTTTATTGATATAAACTATAATAATGGAACCTTGAAAATCTGACAGCATTTCTCTTTCCCTTCCTCTTATAGAAAAGAGACTCTTACCAAATATGGTGGACATGCCCGGACGCTAAAAAATATTGGACTGAAATCCACATGTGGCTGAAAAAAATGACACATAAGCATATAGATTTGAAACGAGATATTTTTTTATTGGGAGTTTTGCCTGAAATATATAGTAAAGATTTGAAATATCTGATTGTAAATGTATTAACAGCAGCTAGGATTGTATTTGCTAAAAACTGGAAAAATGAGAAGATACCATTACAGGAGGAGATCATTAAGAAAATATTGGAATGTGCTGAAATGAGTAGATTGACATTTGAAATTCGAGAACAAGATGATAAACAATTTTACAAAGTTTGGGATCTATTCTATCAGTGGTTAGATAATAAAATATAGTAATGGAATATGTAGATTCTTAGAAAATAATAAACATATATGTATTTTTCTTTTTTTTAATTATATTTACAAAATGATTCTAGGATAGATCTGGGAGGATAATATGAATTGTTATAAAATAAACTAAGTAAAATATGATTATTTTATAAAACATGAATGAATAAAAGTATAGTCAATGATTGATTAATAAAGATAATAATGTATTTGATATTTGATTGAAAGTATGAGAGGATATATAATGTAATTGTAATTAAAGAATACGAAATGGTAGCACAAAACAATTTGTAAATCAACCGGCACACTGTATGT
>BLBF01012621.1:0-25273 GCA_015471245.1 Laticauda colubrina | reverse complement strand
CTAACATTCTCCCCTTTTAGGTTACATAATAACTATGAATCATTTACATCTTTAGAAAATATTTTTCGCAACTTTCTTTAAACTTAGTTGCTCCTTGAGCTTTTGTAAATTGGTCTGCAATGTTTTCTTCTGACATGCAGTATTCCAATTTTATCAGTCCATTTTTCACTGATTCTCTTACATTCAAATATCTTAAGTCAGTATGTTTTGATCTAGTTTTTACAGCAATACTAGTAGCTAACTTTATAGCTGCTTGGTTATCCTCATACACCATAATGGAATCTTTTATAGTTATACCCATGTCCAACAACATGTTTGTAGAAAATCAAGTCAGTGCTTAATAATGACAGACATGAAAATTCTGCTTCCATCGTGGATAAGCTAATATGCTGTTGTCTGATTGACCTCCATCCTATTAGTGTCTTACCAAATAATATAGCCATCCCAGATGTTGATTTTCTAGTGTTTATATCAGTTGCAAAACTTGCATCTGCATAAGCACTAAGACTCAAATCACCCTTTGGTTCTATATATAATGCATGGTTTATTGTTCCCTTAAGATATCTCAATATTCTTTTTAAGGATTTCCAATGACATTCTTTTGGATCTGAATTAAAATGTGCCAGCTGATTTACACTATAAGCTATATCTGGCCTTGACCAATTGCTTATATATGATAAGCTACCAATCAAAGATTGATATATGGACTTATCAAATTTGGGACTTTGATCATTAGTTTGGCAAACTTCCTGACTCATTGGAGTCTTTGCCGGTTTACAAAGTTCCATCTTAAAAGTTTTAATTAATTGGCAAATTTTATCTTCTTGAGATATCTTAAAACCATTATTTGTTTTATTTATTGTCAATCCTAGATACCTTTTAATTTCACCTAAATGCTTTATTTTTATCTTTTTGGCTAATAATGATATAATCTCATTAGCTTCATTATTAGTTTTAGTTATTAAAGCAATATCATCAGTAAATAATAATAATAATGATACCGTTCCATTATTTTCTTTTTTAAACACACACGGATCTGCTAAACCAGATTTAAAACCTATATTGTTTAACTCTTTCACAATATATTGGTTCCACTCAAACCCAGATTGTTTCAACCCGTAAAGACTCTTTTTGAGTTTCCAACAATCATTATTATTTACTTTATTTTCATTTATGCCAATTGGTTTTCTTAAATATATAGTGTGCTGCAATGGTGCATGTAGATAAGCAGTTTCTACATCTAAATGGTTAATGACATAGTTTTTCTTAGCTGCCCACACTAATGCTGCTCTTAAAGATGTAGCTTTAAGGCTTGGCGCAAAAACTTCATCATAATCAGATGCAGTTTGATTAAATCCTTGAGCTACTAACCTAGCTTTATGGGTAACAGTCCCATCATTTCCAGTTTTTACTTTAAATATCCATTTGCACCCAATGGATTTTTCTCCTGGAGATAATTTGACATCTTCATACACTTTCATTACCTTTAATGAATTTAGTTCTTTTTCCATTGCCTTTTGCCAATTCTCCTGATCCTTAGCAGGATACATCCTAAGTTCATCTACACTAGTTGGAACTTTAGTTACTTGGCAAACTATACTTGCTTGATACCTATCAGGTGGTCTAGTTACACGTGTAGTACGTCTAGGTATTATAGGACTTACAGGTGGACTTTCCTCTATTAATTGTTCTTGATCATGTAACTCTTCCTGATCAACTATTTCCTCTTGTTCTGGTCCTATTTGCTCTTCGTGGACTTCTTCTTTAATTGGACTCTTCTTCTAGCTTATCTCATCTTTCTGCCTTTTGTAGGGTTCAATAAATACTTCATTATTTAAATCTTGCTCTAATCTATCCCATCCTACATGTTCTAGGAATTTTGCACTAGCACTGGTGTAAACTCTAGATGTACCTGGTTCCCAGAATCTATAAGATCGATGATTAGATGTATAACCTACAAAAATCAATCTTTTAGCTCTATGCTGTCCTTTGTATCTAAGTTGTGTAGGGATATGCACCCATGCTGGTGCTCCAAATGTGTGCATGTAACTTAAATCAGGTTTTGTACCATGCCACAGTGTGAATGGTAATTCACCTGTTGTTGAATTAACAACATTATTTAATATATGATTACCACACATTATTGCTTCTCCCCATAAATTGTCAGGTAATCCTGAATCAGACATCATAGTTTGTGCCATTGATTGTAATGTTTGGCCTCTTCTCTCTATAAAGGCATTATTTTGTGGCCTATATGGTGCAGACATTTTATGTTGAATACCTAACTGTCTTAGTTTGTTCTGAAATTTGTTATTTGTAAATTCTGTACCGTTATCCGTGATGAGAGTTACTAATTTCTTTTTAATTTTTCTTTCAGCAAATTTTAGCCAATTAAATAGATTTTGATATGTTTCAGTTTTGCTCTTCATTAAATAGCAAAACCCATATCTAGAATAGTGGTCCATTATACTTAGTATGTTGCGAGCTCCTCCTACACTTGGTTTTTTTGGACCTATTAAATCAGCAAATACTACTTCTAATGGCTCTTTAGTAGTAAATCCATCAACTCTATTAGCTGGTATGACCCTGCTCTTATTTTGATTACAGGCATTACATTGCAAATACTTATTACAAGATTTCAAACTTATTCCCTTAGACAATTCAACAGTTTTCTTAAGCATTTTAAAATTTAAATGCCCTAGCCTTCGATGTAACAAGTGAATACATTCATCATGAGGTTTCTTATTTTCATAAATTGTGTTAGCCACCTTTAAACCATCATTATTTAACACATATAATCCATCTCTTAAAGATGCAGTAATTTTCTTATCTTCTTTTTCAAGTATGCAGTTATCTCCCCTAAATGTAACTACATATCCTAGTTTAACCAAAATTCTAACTGAAATTAAATTAAACTTAAGTTGTGGTACATATAACATTTTTACATTCTCTTTTATAAAAGAACAATATGCTATACCTTCACCTTTAGCTTTCAGTTTCCAGCCATTGGCTAATGATATCTGCTGTGTACTCTGGGACATTTTTATAAAATTTTTGTTATCATTTGTTATACAATGGGATGCCCCACTGTCAACCACCCATAAATTATTTTTTTACAGCTCCGTTAGTATACATGGCTAACTCTAAATGTTTATGTAGTCTTTGATGATTTTTAGTATTCTGGCCAGCGTTCTGGCGCTTTGCCTTTTTACAAAATCTTGCCAAATGTCCTCTTCCTCCACAATTAAAACACTTTTTAATTGCGTATGCAGTAGGAGATTCATTATCTTCTTTTTGAGGTTGCTTCCTCCTTAATTCATCTCTTTTATGCCTTCTTCTGGCCTCTTCAATCAATCTGCCAGTTATATCAGTTAAAGTTAAATTGTCCTTTGGCAAAATTTCAAGTGAAGTTACGTAGTTATCATAACTTTCATCAAGGGAAGATAGAATTATATAAACTTGATGTTGTTCAGAGAATATAAGCCCTTTCTCGTGTAATTCTTGGAAAATGCTTTGCATAGTTTTTAAATGACTCTGCATATCACCATTTGTTTGGAGATGTGTCCTGAAAAGCTTCCGTGTTAGATTTATGTGAGCACCAATATTATCTCGAACATAAATTCTCTTCAGCTTCTGCCAACACCCAAAAGCCGTTTTCTCTCCGTGGATATAAACAAGCTGTTGATCAGTTAATGTTAACCCAATTATGCAAATGGCTTGTTGATTTTTATGCTTAAATTCTTCTATCTTTAGTCTGTCTTCCTCATCCTCTGGATCCCATTCTTCTACGTTTGGTGGATTTTCAATTATGTTCCACAGACCTTCTCCTCGTAGAAGTAGACTACATTTTGTAGACCATGATACATAGTTTGTTCCATCCAGCTTGGATATAAGGGACAAACTTTGTATATTGACTTGTGCCATGTTTTCTTATATGGATATAAAAATATAATTAATAAAACACAGCTGTCTGTTTACTGTAATGTATAACAACACAAACTCTCACTTTTTACATAAATCTGTTTTATCCTATTTAAACTGACTTCGCAGCCTCTGGGCCCATAACCAGCGTTAAGCCTGGGTTCCCCAACCAGGGTTAGGTAGACAAGCTAAACAGAACGTGCAGCGTTAGTCAGATAGGCACACAGATAAATGAGTGAGCTTAGCTTGTATGTTTATTAACATACAGTAAAAATAACAGATACGCTTGTGCTATCAAGAATATATTTTATTCCAGTATAAGTTTATGGCATAGTCAAATAACAGTCCAATATTCATTTACCATGTAGTCAGTCCATTCAGGGGTATTCAGTTAGCAAAGTCCATGTAGAATATCCTATGTCAGTTCACTTATAAATCAGTCCTTTGTTGTCTCTCCCGTTTGAGCAATGCAGTCTTGATTCCAAGCAGTAATCAGGGATCATCAAAGCCAGAGAGAGTGAGCAAGCCGTAGTCTTGCTACTTTTATATTGTTTTCTTAACCACTCCTTTAATTGCTATTTCACAGTTAAAGCTGTATACACTCTAACATACACTAACTATGATTCATAGTTATTATTTCACCTAAACCAGTTAGGGTAAACAATGTTATCCCTAACAGGAAGCCATAATGGGTCCCCAGTAAGATTTTTGGCGTAGACTAGGTCTCCAGTGGTAAAGGAGCGGTATTTACTTGAGGAGTCAGGGGTTTTTTCAGAGGTGTTGTTGTTGTTGGCTCCGTCGATCTCAGGAGATCATGGAAAATTCGCATCATGGAAATGGACATGAAATGTGCTGAGTCTGTGGTGGAACCGCTCTCGTCCTTTGCATTCTGTGTGATCGTTTTTCTCGCCATCGGATATTTCTTCTTTCCTCAGCTGCCTTGATGATGTTCCTGGTGGCTGTTCACCAACCTTGGCGATTTGAGGCCATGGTCTCGAGCTGAGAGGGGTTGAATCTGCCAGCTTTAAGATCTCGCTTGCAGATGTCCTTGTAGCGGAGAGCTGGGCGTCCAGTACGCCTTGTGCCGGTGGCAAGCTCTCCCAAAAACATGCTTTTGGGTATACGGTCATCGTCCATGCGGATGACATGGCCCAACCAACGCAGGCGTCTTGCTGTCAGCAAGGCATACATGCTTGGCAACCCTGCCTTGGCCAGGATGTCAATGTTGGTTATGTGATCTTGCCAGGTGATACAAAGGAGTCTGCGGAGGCAACGAAGGTGAAAGGCGTTCAGCCTGCGCTCCTGATGAGAGTAGAGTGTCCATGCTTCACTGCCATAGAGGAGGGTACTCAAAACAACTGCCCGATAGACTTGCATCTTTGTGTTGGTAGTCAGCATAACATTGTCCCACACTCGTTTTTTCAGGCGGGCCATTGCTGCTGCTGCCTTGCCAATCCTAGCGTTCAAATCAGTCAGGAGAGAGAGGTTGTTCGCAAGTATAGAACCGAGATAGGTGAATTTGTCTACCATCATGAGGGTGTGTTCGCCAATGGAGATGCTTGGAGCACCACTGACATCCTGGCACATAACCTCTGTTTTCTTCAGACTGATGGTTAGTCCAAACTCGTTGCATGCAGCTGCAAAGCGGTCAATAAGTCGCTGCATGGCCTCCTCTGAATGTGCAGCAAGGGCGGCATCATCTGCAAAAAGTAATTCTCTGATGAGGACTTTCGTAACTTTCGTTTTGGCTCACAGACGCGTGATATTGAATAATCCACCGTTGCTCCTGGTGCGTATGAATACGCCGTCATCAGACTCGTCAAATGCATATGAGAGGAGTAAGGAGAAGAATATTCCAAAGAGTGTAGGGGCAAGAATGCATCCCTGCTTGACACCGTTTTTAATTGGGAAGGGTTCAGAGCACGACCCATCGAATTGGACAGTCCCATTCATGTCATCATGAAAGGACACGATCATTCTCAGAAGCTTGGGGGGGGCATCCAATGCGCTGGAGGAGGGCAAACAGTCCATCTCGACTGACTAAGTCGAAGGCCTTGGTTAGGTCTATGAAGGCGAGATAAAGCGGCTGTCTCTGCTCACGGCATTTCTCCTGGAGTTGTCTTACGGAGAAAACCATGTCGATGGTCGATCTGGCGGCTCTAAAGCCGCACTGTGCCTCTGGGTAGACACGATTAGCGAGAATTTGCAGTCTGTTGAGAAGAACACGTGCGTAGGCTTTACTGACAGTGCTTAGCAGCGATATACCACGGTAGTTGTTACAGTCATTTCTTTCTCCTTTGTTTTTGTACAGCGTGATAATCTTGGCGTCACGCATGTCTTTGGGTACAGCTCCTTCCTCCCAGCATTGTAGCAAGAGTTCATGTAGGTGTTCCAGGAGAGAGCTATCTTTTGACATCTTCACTACTTCAGGTGGGATGTTGTCACTGCCAGCAGCCTTGCCGTTGGCTAGGGAATCGATAGCTTTACTAAGCTCTTCCATTGTGGGTGGGGCATCCAGCTCGTCCATTCTGGGAAGTACTCAGGTTTTCTCAAGTGCTGAGTCGGTGACAGTGGTCTTTCTCGAGTAAAGTTCCTGGTAGTGCTCAGCCCACCTTTCCATTTGTTTGCTGCGGTCAGTGATGACTAGGCCTTCCGCTGACTTGAGTGGGGCAATTTGATTGCGCTTGGACCGTAAGCCTTTTTCATTCCTTCATACATTCCACGCACATTTTCCAGATCGGCAGAAAGCTGGATGTTCTGGCAGAGATTAAGCCAGTAATCATTTGCACAGCGCCTAGCAACCCTTTGTGGATGGGTCTCTCTTGTAGGCAAGGAGGGCATCACGCTTCACAGCTATGACGGGTTCGATCACAGCAGCTCCTGCCTCAAACCAGTCTTCTTGTTTCCTTTGTTTTCTGCCAAAAGTATCGAGAGCAGTCTGGAACATAGCCTCACGGATGTGGTTCCACCTCAACGTGGCACTATCTGTTGGACAGTCTTCCAGAGCGTCATTGATGGTTCTGGCAAAGCGTTCACCTAGCTCAGGTATAGCGGTTCCGACTGTATTGATGCGAGGCCGGGGCTTCTGCTTCAATCGGTAAACACATTTGGGGAGGAGGCATATCTTGCTGGCGACCAGAGAATGGTCTGTGTCACAGTCGGCACTGTGGAAGCTGCGCGTAACAAGCACTTGATTCAAAAGCGATCTTTGAGTGATGATGTAGTCTAGTTGATGCCAATCGCGAGACCTGGGATGTCTCCACGACACCCTATGGTGGGGCTTAGTCGGGAAGAAGGTGTTGGTGACACAGAGGTCGTTATAAGAGCAGAGCTCGAGTAGATGCTGGCCGTTGTCATTCAACTTGCCGACACCGAAGTGGCCCAAAGAAAGGGGCCAGGAGGTGTGGTCGGCCCCCACCCGGGCGTTGAAGTCACCCAGTAGAAACAGGTGCTCCTCTACAGGGATCTGCTGTATCGTCGTCTCAAGTTCCCTGTAGAACAGGTCCTTTGCCTCTTCTGCAGAACAGAGCGTTGGGGCATAGACGCTGAGGATGTTTGTCGGTCCGGGTGAGGTGTTGAGGCGGAGTGACAGGATTTATGGTGTGCCTGAGGATGGTGCTTCTATAGCTTCTATGAGGGAGTTCCGGACAGCAAATCCGACTCCATAGAGCCTGTGCTCATGTGGTTCCTGCCCATGCCAGAAGAAGGTGTAATCTCTTTCCTTTATACTGCCGACACCAGGGAGTCGTGTCTCCTGCAGTGCGGCTATGTCAACCTTTAATCGCTTCAATTCACGATGGAGGATAGCGGTTTTTCTGGAATCATCAATCTTTTGGAGGTCGGAAGATAGGCCAGGACACATCGTTCTCACGTTCCATGTTGCCAGTTTCAGCACTGGCGGCTTTGATTTCTTAGTATTTGTAATCGTTGGTGCAAAGTATACAGTCTGTTTTTCGGCTTTTGGCCTACACTCAAGGCACCCACTGAAGTAGACGGACCGTGGCGGGCCAGCACCTTATTGACTGGGGGCTGCCCAGCTTGAGGCGGGCAGTAGCTGGCCAGTGGAATCCTAGAATTCCTCCCACCAACAGGAGACAGCCCAAAGCGTCCAAGCTGACGCCAATATGCTTGGCCTTTTAACCGGTATGTGCTGTCTCCCCGTGTTGAGCTGCCACAGTGCAGCACTGGAGTGACCTCTCCAGGACGCGAGCCTGGGCAGAATATATGGAGGACCTGAGAATGCCCAGTCGCCAGGACCCCCCTCTCTAACCTTGCTGACGGGATCCAACAGAACGGCATGCCGATACAGTTGGCGCCTGCTTGGCTGCAGGAGTTGCCGGAAGATCTTGCAGTGCAAAGATCAACCTCCTACGGGGCTCCACTCCAGATTTTCTTTCAGGGTTTACTCCCTTAGACTTTCCCGTGTGCAGGTAATCCACAAGGCAGCGGAGGTTTGTAATCAGGGTATTCCTTCCCCTAGACGGGCTACCTTACAAGGTTGACGAGCCCCGTCTGCCCGAAGCAGAGGTGTAGGTGGGGTGTAATCCATCTAGGTAGGAGCGCAATTTTCTGCCCATGAGGAGTTCTGCTGGGCTTTTGTTAGTGGTTGTGCTAGGGGTGATATGCTGAATTGTTAACAGTTTGTTTAGTCTATCTTGGATGTCCCCAGTGTCCAGTTTGTCTAGGGCTTCTTTTATATAACAAACCATGTGTTCAGCTCATCCATTTGAAGCCAGATGAACCGGCGCTGTTAGGGCACGTCGGATGCCTTGTGCAGCTAGGTATTGCTCAAAAGCTAAGGCAGTAAATTGGGGGCCATTGTCAGATACAACTACATCTGGCAGTCCATGTGTAGCAAAGAGTTTGTTCAATTGTTTTATAACTGCTTCAGTCGTTGTGGACACCATAAGAATAACCTCTAGTCAGTTTGAATAAGCGTCAACAGTTATCAAATATGTATTCCCTTTCGTTGGCCCAGCAAAATCAATATGGAGTCTCGACCAGGAACCTCTGGGAGTTTCCCATTCTAGGACTAGTGCAAGGGGGGGGTAGACCTTGATTTCTGGCAGTCATGGCATGTTGCCACCCATTTTTCAATGTCTTTGTCCAGCCCTGGCCACCAGACATAACTCCTGGCCAGGGCTTTCATTTTGACTATGCCCAGGTGTCCCTCGTGCAACATGCACAATACTTCCCCCTGTAATTCATTGGAAATTACCACCCTGTCCCCCCACAATATACAACCCTTTTCAAGGGACAGTTCAGTCTGCTGGGTGCGAAAAGGTTTAAAAGTCTTGCCTCTATCCTCATCCGGCCAGCCCTTACCAACCCAATACAGAATCCGGGCTGTCAGCGGGTCTTTTGTGGTAGCTTTAGCAACGTCTGCTGCGGTTAATGGCAGATTCGGCCATGTCTCGATCTGAAGAGTGGAAATGGTGGAAGCTGGGACATCTTCCTTGTCAGGCAGAGGGGAATGGCTTAAGGCATCCGCATGGGTGATGGTTTTTCCTGGGCGATGTATGAGTGTATGAGTGTGTAATTGTATGCAGCGAGGAATTGCGACCATCTCGTCATTCTTGGCGATAGGATGTTTGGGGTTGGTTTGTTCCCTGCCAGAATTCCTAGCAGGGGTTAGTGGTCTGTGATTATAGAAAATGTCCTACATATAGGTATTCGTGGATGCCTGCTATGATGGCAAGGGCTTCTCGGTCAAGTTGGCGTTCCTTTCAGATTTTGACAGTGTTTCAGAATAGAAGGCGATTGGTGCTTCTCTGCCATCTGGTAGCTTGTGGCTCAGTATGGCGCCAATTCCAAAAGGCGATGCATCACAGGTGACCGTCAGTGGCAGGGTGTTGCTGTACTGTGTTAAAACAGTGTTGGATGTAAAAAGTCCTTAATGTTTTGGAATGCTACTTGTTCTCGGTGGCCCCAATTCCAGACAGTTTTTTTTATCTAATAGCCAATGTAATAGCTCTGCTATGGTTGCCTTTTGGGGCAGGAAGACATTGTAGAAGTTAATGAGACCTAAGAATGCCTGAAAGTCTGTTTTGTTCTTTGGTCTGGGTGTGTCTTTAATTGCTTTTACTTTCTTTTCAGTGGGGTGTATCCCTTTCTCATCTATAAGGTAGCCTAAGAATTCGACTTGATTGGTGGCTAGTTGACATTTTTCTCTTTTGACTTTAAGCCCTGCTTCCCTGAATCTTTGCAAGACTTCTCTCAGTCTCTCTTCTAATTGATGTTTGTTTTTTGTAGATAATAATACATTGTCAAAATAGGGAACGACCCCTTTTAGTCCATTTAGAAGGCGCTCCATTAAGGTTTGGAAAATGTCTGGGGCAATGCTAATGGCAAATTGAAGTCTGTTGCATTTGAATGCCCCTCTGTGCGTGACTATAGTCTGTGCTTCTGCAGTTTTGGGGTCAACCGGCAGTTGTTGGTATGCTTGCGTGAGATCAAGTTAGTGTGTTTCTTTTTTGTCGCTCATTCTTTGGCTTCTGTTCTCTCTGCTCCATCGGTTTCCAGCTTGTCTATCTCTGTTTCGGGGGGGGGGGGTTTACTGCTGCATCTTTTTGGACTATATCTCTTTTTGCTCCGGCAGACCCTTGCAATGTGCCCCCGTTTCTCACAAAATCTGCAAATGGCATCCAGGAATCTGCATTCAGAATGCGGGTTATCCTCTCCGCATCCAGCACACTGGAATTCTTGCCTCCTTCCTCTTTTTTCCTGCCATTTTCTTTCTGACTGAAGCCTATGTATGTCTTCATTGTCATCATCGGTGTCGCTCGGGGAGTTGAGGTCTTCATGGTGGGCAGTCGCTGTGATTTGTTTTTGTGTTCCTTCTGCCTTTTTCTCTCAAGCTTTGTTTTGTGGTTCTGGATTTGTTGAGTTTATTTGGCGCATGGTGGCTGCGGATTTCTTGGCTGCTTCAGTGGCGGTGGCTTCTGCGATGGCCTCAGCCACTGTGATATTTGGTCTGTTTAGTAGCTTGCTTTGGAGTGTAGCGTCCTTCAATCTGAGGACCATGCGGTCTTCTCATGGCTTTGTCCATGTTGAGAAACTCGCAGGCTCCTCCAATATCTCTTAAGGCTGCTACGAAATCTCCAATGTTCTTGTCTTCTCGTTGATCTCATTTATAGAATTTGTGTCTTTTAATAAGATTGGAGACCACAGGCGCGTAATGGGCTCGTAGCATTCGGTTTAATTCTGACCATGCCATTTGTTTTACGTCCTGTGGTTTGCCTAACGCCTTGGCCATCTTGAAAACAGTAGGGCCACAATGCATGAGGAATACGGCTCTCTTCCTCTGGTCAGTTATTCCTTGTAGCTCGTTGCTTTCTAAAAACATCAGGAAGTGATCAGTGTATGACTCCAATCTTCTTCGGCTGGGTTGAATGGTGCGGGCGGCGCATTGTTACGGGCCATTTTGGTTGCTCGGTTCTTGTCACCACGTGCTTTGGTCTCGCTCTTCTAAGACAATCCCATCCTCGTCGCCAGTGTTCTGTCCTGGGAATAGAAGTACTCGAGACTGGTGTTCATCAACAGCTCTTTATTATAAACCAACTCAGTGACTTCATAACAGAACATTGCCGGAGCCGCGGCAGCCCTTTTTATAGTGGCTGCTCATGGCTTGTGGCCAATGACAGCTCTTTAAGATTTCTCACCATCAGGCAGGCCAATTGTAACGGTACTTTATTAACCAATCCTATTGCAGCCTGCTCAGCCAATCAGATTAAAGTATTTGGAGTATTCTAATTCTTATACACAACATGATATGCATTTATGAAAGGTTAAAATATATTATTATACAAACAAAAATTATGAAAAATTATCCCCTCATTCATTTGAATTAGGTTTTGAACCTGATTGATGTCTGACCTAAAAAACTCATGACTTCTGTTAATAGACATTACAGAAATCAGGTAAAGATGTTATCCGCAATGTTAGAATAATAAGAGGATGGTAAACCCTGGGAGGGCTTCAAATTTTTAGCAAGGGGCTCCCTGCCCTAATGACTGCCTGAGTGGATGTGTCATGTCCAACTCAACACCACTCCCACCCAGTCACGTGACCCCCTAGCCATGCCTCCCCAGGGTTTTGTTGCTCCTAATGTTTTCTGTAGGAAATGGGCCTCTCTCTCTCTCTCTCTCTGCTTCCCTTCCTCCCTCTCATTTGTTTTTCTCTCTTTTTCCATCCCTCTCTCCTTCTCATCTTTCTTTTTCTTTTTTCCTTTCATTCCTTTCTTTCCCCCTTCTCTCTCATTTATGCTCCCCTCTTTCATTCTTTCTCTCCACCCTTCATTTCTCTCCCCCTCCCCCTTTTGTCTCTCACATTTGTTTCTCTTTTTCCTCTATCATTCTCTTCCTGCATCATTTCCCATTTCTTTCTTTTTCTCCCCTTTTCTCTCTCTCATTTCTCTTTCTTTTTGTTTTTTCTTTTTCCTCTCCGTTTCTTTTCTTTCTTTGTTTCTTTTCCTTCTCACTCTCATTTGTTTCCCCCTCTTTTCTCTCTCTCTCATTCTCTCCCTCCAGCTCTTTCTCATTTCTGTGTCCTTCTCCCCCTTCTCTCTCTCTCTCTCATTTGTGGACAGCTGCTTTTTACAATTTCACATTTTTTGTGGGGAAATCAGCCCCCTTTGTGTTGGCTTAGGAAGGGAGGAGCAGCTGCCACTGCCGAATGCAACGAGGGAAGAGCTCTGGATCTCATGCGTAGTGTGGCTGGCTATCACATGAACGTACAGTGGCAGCAACAGCAGTAGGAGTCGCTATTGCCGCCACCATGATCCCAGCCCAGGAGGGTATCCTGCTTGTGTGTGTGTGTGTGTGTGTGTGTGTGCGCACACATGAGAGAGAGACGTTCTCTCTCTCATCTCTCACCTCCCTTCTTGTATGGCAGAAGTTGGGGCAGGGCGGGGCCAGCAAGAAGTGGGATTTGGGGGCTCACTGAACCCTGCAGAGTGTTAGCTAGGAGATCGCCCAAGCCCCTGAGAGACCCCAGCAGCCCATCCCTGGTAAACCCCCTCTATAGAGTCTTGTAATGAATTCTTTTAAGCAAACTGACTATGTCTGTAACATGTTGTATAGACTGCAAGTAGTAACTTGAGCTCCAGAGATAAGTTTAATTGAGCAATCAAGGACTGATGTGGAAAGGAAGATGTAGATTTCTATATTTCTAAACATATTTGAATAGTTCAATTATTTGGAAGACAAAGTTGGAGAGCCTCCTTCCTATAAATGATGATTGATGATCCTTTACAAGACATGCAACTTGTATCCAGAGAGAGGGTTAAAAGTAATGTCCTTACGGTCCACTGAATTGTGACCCTGAAACCCATTCCATTTACAGGATTATTAGAAAATGCAAAAGGCAGACAAACTAAAACTGTAGATATTCACGGTTGTCTTTAGTCAGCTGGAATAGCTCTGAGAATGCAGTGATTGATGCAGAAGATTGGAACCAGTCCTCAGATGTTTTAATCAAGATGACTAGCTAACAGTAGAGTATAGCTGCATTCAAGATGATCTTATAAAATTTCCAGATACATAAATGTCTATTGTTATTTTAGCTCTAGATTCCAGTTCCTAGAACTGCAAGCTAACTGGAATGATTGCATTTTTACAAGCTGTTCTGCAAATCTGAGATCCACTCATCATGGTGTCTCAGTCTTGGAGCTTTGGTGGCAGTAAATATAGGTCTACTGCCTCATTGTTACATGCATTCACCTTCTGGCATTTCCTATGTGGCAAAATAAAAAAGGGAAGCAAGGGAAGTAGATAATCTTCATTCCCCCCTTTATCAATAGCTCTTTGAACCTTCACCAGTGCCCAGACAGATTTTGATGAACACAGTTATTATATTTTGGTGACTGGATGTATCATATAAAGATGAATGCATCATACATCATTAGACAGAGCTTCTCTCAACTAAATTAATTCAGCTTTTCTCATGTTATTCCACATAGTGTACCAGTAGTGTAATACATCTAACATGCTTCTGCTTACCTTAAAAGAGATGACAAATCTTGTGGCTCAAAGACTATTGACAGCTTTACCCTAATTGAATCTACATTTTAATAAAGTTCATATGCTGTATATCACATTTTAGAATTATAATTCTTTTTTATTGGCCAAGTGTGATTGGACACACAAGGAATTTGTCTCGGTCTCAGTATACATAAAAGAAAAGATATATTCATCAAGAGTCAAGAATCATAAGGTACAACACTTAATAATAGTCGTAGGGTACAATAAGCAATCAAATCATACTGGGAAACAGTAAATATAAATCGTAAGGATACAAGTGACAAAGTTACAGTCATACAGTCACAAGTGGGAGGGGACTGGTGATAAGGAGTGATGAGAAGATTAATAGTAGTAGTAGTGCAGACTTTGTAAATACGCAGATGTTTATCTTGCCTCTGATGGAACACCTCCAGTGAAAAGGAGGCTCACTACCTCATTCACTATTAAGAAAGGTTTTTTTCTTAAATTGAATCAGAATTTCCCTCTTGATATCTTCAATCCATTATTTAGTGTCCTACATGCAGTATCAAGAGAGAACATAATAGTAATAGGATAATAGGGGAGAAGATGGTGGTGCCCAACTAGGAAGGTGAGGCTCTCACTCCTGGAGCACTATTACCCTATAAAGCCACTGCCTGCACCAGAAATCACCTTTAAAACTGCCACCTGTGCCAGAAACTGTGAGTAAACTGGAACCCAAAAAAGACTGGATTCTGAAACCCTGGAGCCCTATTCACGCTGGTAGAGTTCCTGCTAGCTGGAG
This sequence comes from Laticauda colubrina, assembly GCA_015471245.1. NCBI lineage: Eukaryota > Metazoa > Chordata > Lepidosauria > Squamata > Elapidae > Laticauda > Laticauda colubrina. Next base: position 10,570 of record BLBF01012621.1, on the reverse strand, counting down.
GGAGTGGACCATTATTTTTGGTTTATTTAATTGACGGAGAGGGTATACACCCTATAGAAAAAAAAGTCAAGGCTATTAGAGACGCACCACAGCCAAAAAACAGAACGGAATTGCAAGCATTTTTGGGTCTAATAAACTTCTATAATGTATTCCTCCCCCACAAAGCAACGATAGCAGAACCGTTACATCGCTTACTGGATAAGAAAACTAGTTGGACTTGGGGGCATAGAGAGCAAAAAGCATTCCAAGGCATAAAAAATCTGTTAACCTCAGACACTGTTCTTATTCAGTTTAGTAACACACTTCCATTGACGGTCACTTGTGACACCTCACCACTTGGAGTCGGTGCCATACTGAGCCACCAACTGCTGGACGGGAGAGAGGCACCTGTCGCCTTTTACTCGAAAACACTTTCTAAAGCAGAACGCAACTATAGTCAACTAGACAGAGAAGCCCTGGCAATTGTCGCAGGAGTTAAACATTTTCACGAGTACCTCTATGGGAGAACATTTTCCATTGTGACTGACCAGAAACCGCTACTAGGAATTTTGGCGGGAAACAAACCCACACCGAACATTTTATCTCCCCGAATGACTAGATGGTCAGAATTCCTAGCTGCGTACTCCTACACATTGATACATCGACCCAGAAAACAGATCTCCCATGCAGACACGCTAAGTCGAACACCTCTGCCAATGATGGAGGAAGACCTGGCACCAACAATTACCACCCTGCAAATAGAAGCCTGCCCCGAACTGCCAATATCTGCAAATGATGTTGCCAGAGCCACCACTAAAGACCCAGTGACTGCCCGCATTTTAAATTGGGTAGGTAAAGGTTGGCCAGAAAACCAAAAAACTGAAAACTTGAAACCTTTCCGGACCAGACAGACTGAACTGTCAATACAAAAGGGGTGTTTATTGTGGGGTGATAGGGTGGTAATTCCTTCCAGATTACAAACTAGAGTGTTGGGTATGCTTCATGAAGGCCACCCAGGCATCATGAAAATGAAAAGCCTGGCTAAGAGCTATGTCTGGGGGCCTGGCTTAGACAGAGATATTGAATACTGGGTTGCTACATGCAATAAATGCTAGAAAACCAGGCCATCACCACTACAAGCACCTATAAGGGACTGGGAGACCCCCCCGAGGCCCCTGGTCTCGGATCCATATTGACTTTGTGGGTCCTACTAAGGGGCATACGTTTTTGATTGTTGTAGATGCATACTCAAACTGATTGGAAGTCACAGTAATGTCATCTACAACAACCAACACTGTTATCAAACAACTCAACAAACTATTCACAACCCATGGGTTGCCGGACGTTCTAGTGTCCGACAATGGGCCACAACTAACCGCTATACAATTTGCACAGTACCTAGCCTCTTTAGGTATATGCCCTGCACTAACTGCGCTAGCCCACCCGGCGGCAAATGGTAGGGCCGAGAGAATGGTCAGATTTATCAAGGAGGGTTTGGAAAAAAATGGACCCAGGGGATGTCCAGGATAAACTAAACCGTTTACTCACCCTCCAACATATCACCCCCAGTACTGTAACTAACAAGAGCCCGGCAGAATTGTTAATGGAGAGGAAACTTAGATCACATTTGGATAGGTTACATCCAAATTACACCTTTGAGAAACCCCCACTCCTCCAGCTGTTTCCGCACGCTTGAAATCAGCGACCTAGTTTACGCAAAAAAATTTACTGGGGACCCTCTATGGCTTCCAGCCATAATCACACAAATAACAGGTCCCCAGTCCTACCGTCTAACCGTAGACGATGGCAGGGAATGGAAGCGGCACATAGACCAGCTTCGTTCCCGAAATGTCGAGCAAAATACGACCGCGCAACCTCAAACAATAAAAATTGATGAAAACAAAACCAAAGGGGGGAGGAGGGAATACAAGAAAATAATACTGAAGGGGAAAAAAGAACTGTTAAAAATAAACCCAGAACATCTAACCAATCAAAAAGAGCAAAAAGAACACTTACGGTTAGATGAAACTGGCAGAAATAATCCACATGAAGAGGAACCTGTCGTGGAAGGGGCCAGCAAAGCCAGCTCGACCTGCCCAGGAAAGCCAGGAGGGAGCGGCAAAACCACCGGCCTGAGCAACTGAAGCGGTAGCAACCTTTCTGACTCACCCTACCAGATAGTTCCATGGAGAAGAGGCGGAGAGACAGCGATCCCATTCCGAACCGCTCAAAGTCTCCAGCGAGAATGAACCGCGCAAGTCAAATAGAGTCAGAAGAAGCCCCACCTACCTGCGTGACTACGTCACCCACGTGGGACTAAACTAAGGGGGGAGGGGTGTTCTGTATGGAGTGATATACTCCAAATAACATAATCTGATTGGCCAGAAAGGCCAGTGTTAGATTGGTTCATTAAGAACCAATCCAAAAGAGCCGCTGAAAGGCGGCAAAGTCAAATAGCTGCCATTGGCTACAAGCCGGCAGGCAAGCCTGTATAAAAGGGCTGCCACGGCTTCAGCCAGACTGTTCCGTTACTGTTGCTTGCTTTAATAAAGACTCTGTTTGTTGCTACCCGGTCTACCTCGTGTTTTTCTGGACGGAACATCTACCTCACCAAAAATCAATCACTTTTAAGCCATTCAAACAAACACTCAGCTTTCCAATACAAATACAATTCCCTGGAGGCAGCCATAAAGCCAAGCCAGAATGGACTTACAGTCAGCCAGTCTAAATCCCAGCAAGAAAAACTTGTGGTTTTTTTTTTTTTTTTTTTTGTTACCAGGAAACAATTTTCATAGAAAGCCTCTGCCTCACCAGGAAACAATTACTGAGTAGCCACTAAAACAAAAGAAACCACATGACTTTCAAGAGTTTTCCAGTCCTAAGATTCCATGAGTGGAGTCTTGAATGGAGTCAGCTGTGGTTCCCCAAACAGGATTCCCTGAATGGAGTCTGCGTGTTTTAGTTTTCTGCATTCTTTGCTCTGTTTCAATAATTCAGCATGCTTTTAGTCATTCCTGTTGCAGCCTACTTCAGTGTGCTCCAAACCTACAGCTTTTAGAAATAAAGGCCCTGTCACACTGCCCAACGGATGCAAAACGTTAGTAAAAAGGACACAATGGACGAGAAAAATGTTCCATCCGTTGTTATCCGCTCTCAGAAGGGGAGAAAATTTGCATAACCGGAGCGGATAACACGGAAAGGAATGGACGCAGGGGAGGACGCAGGGTGGATGGAAAGTGGATGCAGAACGGAAGCCCAGCGGATGGAAGCGGATGGGAGCGGATGGCACATCCGCTAGGCTTCCGGGGGGCCTCAGCAAAGCGGACACAGAACGGAAAGAGCAGATGCAGAGCGAATGCCGAGTGGATGAAGTGGATGCACAGCGGATGCACAGCGGATACACAGCAGAAGCCGAACGGATGCCTAGCGTTAATTGCACATGCGGGGAGGATGCATTGCGTAAGCCCCGCAGATATAAGGGAAGCAGCTCGGAAGTAGGTCACCATTCAGAGGAAAGACCTGCTGCCGGATGGAGTGACAGCCTTGCCTGCCCTGCTTGCATGTCTGCCTGCAAGACTTGCTGCCAGCCTTGCTGCCAGCCTCCCTGCCAGCCTTGCTGCCTGCCTTCCTGCCAGGCTTGGTCCATGTCTGCCTGCCAGCCTTGGTTCATGCCTGCCTGCCAGCCTTCCCGCCAGCCTTGGTGCCAGCCTTCCTGCAAGCCTTGGTGCCTGCCTCCCTGCCAGCCTTCCTGCCAGCCTTGGTGCCTGCCTCCCTGCCAGCCTTCCTGCCAGCCTTGGTTCCTGCCAGCCTCCCTGCCAGCCAGCAACCCCACAACCATGGGGAAGCACAGAAAGTCTCAGCCATCTTATGCCAGCCCTTGCAAGAGGGACAGGGCTACCATCCCGCCCCCTGGCCCTCACTCTGGTTCTGCTGGGGCTTCTGCAGCACGGGCTCGCTCTTCTGGGGCTGGGGCTTCTGCTGCTTCTGCTTCTGGATGACAAGCACTCCAGCACCAGCCAACTCCACAGCACCTGGACCCTTCACCCCTGAGACTGAGTGACGAAGAGGAGTGCCAGAGACTCATTTTTGTTTTATAGCTTGTTGTTAATAAAGTCTATTTTTGATTTACACACTTGCTTCATTTCTTTTTTTTAATAAAGTCTTGCTGGAAACTTTTAGAAATAGTTTAAGCCTTTGCATGCTTGTGGGATGGGTTAAGATAGCAGTGGGATGGGTTGAGATAGCAGTGGGATGGGCAGGGATACCTTTGGGATGGGTAATAGCTGTGGGATAGATAAACCTCCAGTGCAAGCATAATGGGACTGTATGGTCCACCCTCCCAGGTGCCACACCTACGGCCCTTTATTATCAATAACAATGTAATCAATCATCCACACATGTCAACATAAACACAACTCTTTATTAAATGCCTTGTTCATTGTAGGCCCACCCAACATACATGGCCCAATCTCATCAGTGTGATGAGACAGGCTGAAGGAAGCATCCATTAATCATCTATCATCCTGTCTTGCCACTACACTGCTCCAGCTGGGGAGTTGCACCAGTGTTTCAGGAGGTTGCGCTGCTTCTTCCCTTCACGTGAGGCTCTGTTGGGGCATTGCACATCCTGAGTGTCTATCAGGTTTCGCCCTTGCCTCCATTCCCCAGGTTCCATGTCCCCATTGCCTTGCTGGAGGTCCACGAGCCTGTTCTGCAAGACTGGGTAGCGGGTGCACATGAGATTGTGCAGGATGCAGCAAACTTCCACGATCCTCCTCACGGTCTCTGGGCGATGCTGCATGGTGGTGAGAAGCACCTGGAACCTGTTGGCCATGATGCCAAAGGCGTTCTCCACCACCCGCCTTGCCCTGGACAGCCTGTAGTTGAAGATCCTCTCTTCATGGGTGAGGCATCTGGAGGTGTAGGGCTTCATGAGGTAGGTTCTGAGGGAGAAGGTGTCATCCCCCACGATGAAGTAGGGCACATCTTGTGTGTCGTTGGGCAGGGGGTCTGGATCTGGGAAGCCCACAATGAGGTTGCGTTCCAGCCCACCCTTGAGGTGACTGGCGTTGTATACCTGGGCATCTGAAGATGAGCCGTTGCCTGAAGCATTGATGTACATGAACTTGTAGTCAGCATCGACCATGGTGAAGAGGATGATGCTGAAGAAGCCCTTGTAGTTGTGATAAGAGGACCCTGACTTGGCTGGCGCTTTGCAGGCCACGTGCTTGCCATCGATGGCTCCAATGGTGTGGGGGAAGTTCCACCTCTTGATACCAATGCTATGCAACTTTCTTCCATCCTTCTTCAGTGGAGGGGCACTGGGGGAGCTCCTCCTTGTATTCTTCGATGATGGCCTGCACCACTTCTCTGACCACAATGCTGATGGTGTTGTGTGGCACCCTCCAGCTGTACTGCATGCTCCTGTAGGTGGTCCCTGAGGCCAGGTGGCACAGAGTCAGTGCCACCTTGAGCCCAGGTTCCAGGCTGGGCCGGAAGTTGGTGTTTGCCTTGGTCAACCTGGGTGTCAGCCGCTGCACAACTTCATCAAACATGGCTGGAGGCATCCTCATGAAGTTCTGGAATGCACGAGTGTCTTCGTTTCTGAGCTCCACCATCAGCTTGTTGTACAGTCCGTCCTCTGCTCTTCTGGTGAACCATGTTTGTACCCAGATGCTTCTTGGCCACCTCTTTTTCTTCCCGTAGTAGAGTTCACAGAGCCTGTAGATGGCTTCGCACTGTTGCAGAAGGATGGTGGCTGCCAAAAGACTTTTTTACAATCCATGGCGGACATGACTGGATGCTGTGGAAGAGGAAGAGGCAAATGAAGGCTGCAGAGGTCCGCACTGCAGGGCTGCTGTTCTGAAAGTGAGATCCAGATGAGTTGCTCCCCCTTTTTATAGGCAGTATAGGTTTCCCCTAGGTGTCCTTTTGCATCCTCTAGACATCCTTAATATCCAAGATAGGTCCCCTATACAAACATTTTTTCCGTTTTACATGCTTTGTTTCTGTTCTGCATCTGCTAGGCATCCGTTCTGCATCTGTTCCTCATCCGTTCTGCTTCCTCCCTGCATCCGTTTACTGCTGGAGTGGATGGAGTTGCGCGGATGCGCAGCGGATGCCTAGCGGATATAGCGGATGCGTAACGGATGCAGAACGGATGCCTAACGGATGCGTAGCGGATGCAGAATGGACGAATTGGATACATTTTCCGCTCAAAAGTTTTGAGCACCTCAAAACTTTCTGAGCAGATGAAATATAAATGGATGCTGGAAGGATAGGGAGGAAGCAAAACGTATGCAGTGAGTACAGAATGGATGTATCGCGTTAATCAACAGATGGCAAGTGTTTCTCTCCGTTTTACATCCTCTTTCCATCCGTTGGTGCAGTGTGACAGGGGCTTAACAGCAGCAATAAATCAAAGCAATAAATCTTTCTCACCTTTTCTCAGATATCAGCAGCAGCTAGCTAAGTAATAACTCTTTACTTACTGACTATCAATACTACTTCATTACTCTAATACTTAAACACTGATTACTCCATTACCTCAAATCTTATAACTTTTCTACCTCAAGACTATATCAATGATTAGATTATGATGTCTCCAAATCAATTTCTATAAAATAATTAATTTTATAAATTGATAAATTGATTTATTGTTTTTATTAATTAGTGTGATTAGAGTGTTTAGTGCATATAGTATGATTACTGATTAGTGTAAATGATCAGTGATTTATGTAAATTAATTGATTAGTAAAATTAGTGATTTAGCAAATTTAATTGATCAGTGTGATTAGTGATTAATAAAATTAATTAGGCTGTTGCTTAGCAAAATTATTGATTAGAGGTATTTGATTAATTGATAAATGATTGTTATAATTGATTAGTTGGTGTGATATTGGCTATATTGATTATCCAAATCTCTTGTTTGATTAAGCAATTTGTCTAAAATAATTGATTTATCATCTAATAGTATAATAATTAATTGGTAAATTACCACTAATTTACTGATTCATTGAACTGATACTGTATCATTGATTATATAGTTGATTGATTGATTTTTAGTAATAACTAACCTTACTTTTGATTTGTTCTCTAAATTATCAATTAACATTTTTTAACTACCAACATTCATGAAGTAACTGTCTACCTATCACATTAACTAGCTATTGTAATTGTTTACTGTACTATTGTCATTGACCATGCCAGCCAAAAACTCCAAACCCTCCATTACCAAACAACAACAAAAGAATAATATCTCTACCAATGACCTCCCAGACTCCTTCACATGTTTCAGATGTCTTGAAACCATCAATGAAAGTGAAAATAACATCAAATGCCACCTATGTGACAATCAAGCCAACCTTACCTGCTTAAATGTAAACAAAAGCTTAGCTGATCTCCAAAAAAAATAAGATACATTCCCTTGTCTATGTCCATCATGTTTTCCTAAGCTAAACCAACTAAGTACCTTGCCTGATAGAGTTGAAAGCATAGAATCACTCATTCACTCAATAGAAGAACGCTTAACAACACACTTTGAAACAACTGTACAAGCAAGCCTAATCTCTCTTGAAAAAAAAATACAAATAAGTGATTACCTATCAGCTCAAAATCAAATTCTAACTCAACAACCACTACCACAACTACTTCAACTACAATCACAACTACAGCCAAAAATAACTATCAATCCACAGCCACAAATAATTACTATCCCATCAAATAATTCCACAAATTATATCCCCTTACTCATCAGAGACATCATGGAACATGATCAGAAATGTCCAAATGCCATCTTATTTGGTTGTGAAGACACCAATGAATCAGACGACATCACCAAAGTTCACAATATCACAAGCAACTCCAATACAAAAAACATCTCTCCTGAAGATATCATTGCAATAATGAAAGATGGCCAGTTCAAATACAATGATGGCTCTGTGGCCCCAAGATTTTGTAGAGTTGTTTGCAAAAATGAGTCCAGCAAACGTATATTCATTCATACAATAAACACCATTGCAAAAACCAATACTACCCATAAAAAACTTTGCTCAAGACCAGACCTATCCATACTACAAAGAATCCGCTCCCATGAACTCTGCACAGAACTCAAAGAACGTCTAGACAATGGAGAAAAAAAATCTGTACATTGACTACTGTGCTGATTGCATCAAAAGAAAGTCACACAACCTGCAACTCCACATCCAACCCTACCCCATCCAATCCACCATCAGTCAAAACTAGGCACGCATGCCCCTAACTACCTCTATTCCAACTACAACTGGCTTTAAATTAAATGCAAGCTACTCAATGCAAGAAGCCTTGTAAATGAAATACCTGAATCTCTCCTCTTATTAAATATGGCTAAATTCGACATCATATTTGTCTGCAAAACATGGCTCAATGCATCTCTCCATGACTCCATTACCACAGTAAGAGTCTATCATGTTTACCGATCAGATCGTGAAATCCGTAGAGGAGGCAGTGTTACTATCTTCTATAAAAAGTCCCTACATCTAAAAAACATCCAAGTTACCCAGAAGCTTGCTCGTCCTGAGACCATCATCTGTGAACTATCTCTAAATATCACATTTCAGTTTTTACTATGTTACAGAGCCCCTGATTATGACATCAAACATGTAAACAAGCTAAATTCACTACTAACATGGGCAACATCCCGCCCAGTCACTTTTATCTTTCTCGGTGACCTCAATCTACCTCATATTAACTGGACCCTAAATGAATGTAAAACTGAACCCATACATGCCACCGCTCTACAATGCTGTAACAAATCTGGGACTGGTACAACTAGTAACCAACAATACTCGACTTAACAACTGCCTCGATCTCATCTTCTGCAATAGTTTGAATTCAATTTACAGAATACAAATTAAAGAATTCTTTTCCAACAGTGACCACAACATGATTGACTTTTGTCTCAACATATATCCACGCAAAAATCATCATAACGATGGGATCCCTAATTATAACTTCAAAAAAGGCAACTATGATCTTACAGATAATGATCTCTCATCCCTTGATTGGCAATTTCTATTCACTGGATGCAATACTGTGGAAGACCATTACAACATATTTTTACTTGAAGTCAAAAGAGTCAATCAAACTATATGTACCAATAACAACTCCCCAAACCAGAAAAAAACAAATTACTCATAACAACAAGGAAGCTTCAATCCAAAAAGAAATCAGTTTGGTGGAAAAACAAATCTGGTCATATTCCCAACTTCAAAAGCTAATATGAAAATTTATGCCACCGGATAAAGACTGAATGCACCAATTATCACATTACACAAGAGAAAAACCTTCTGTGCACCAATTTCACCTGCACTTTCTACAATTTTGTAGACAATAAACTAAAAGACTTCAGGTCCATCCCACCCTTGAAAGGACCTCATGGTAAAGACTGCAATAATGACACCATTAAAGCCAACCTGTTTAACACATTCTTTGGCTCAGTATTTAGCAATGGATTATGCCCAGTATTTCCTAGTCAAACCACAGACAATTACCATGATTTAATACATATCGATTTTACAGAAGACAATGTTGAAAAAGCAGTACACAATCTAAAACCCTCTTTGACTATTGGACCAAATGGAATATGTGCCCACTTCTTTAAAAAGTTATCCACTGGGAGAAGGCGGAGCTACGTCTCGGTGTTACAGCTGCGATCTCGGGGCTCTGAGATCTCAGCTGATATTTTTGCCTCTGGTCGGTTCTAACGGACCTAAACCGTCCCGTAGAGACGGGGATCGTGAAGGGCACAGTCCCAGGATCCCAGAGATATCGCAAAATCTCTGGTTTGATCCGGGAGAAGCCCTTTTGCTGGAAGCAGAAAGGCAGCCTCTAAAGCTGCTGAAGCCGGGACAACTCCGGAAAGAAAGGGATTTAAATGAGCGTGTATCGGTTGGGTGAGAAATTCTTTTGTATTATAAACTGATTAAGACTTGAAAGGACATCCTGAACAAAGAAGAAATCTGTGACTTTATTTTTCTTTTGACTGAACCTGGGTTGAGCGGCGTTTAAGTGATGTCAAATTGAGACTTGGATTTTTTTTTTTTTTCTTATTTTCTTTGAGGACTTTAAGGTGACTTTGTAGGTAACCGGATTGAATTTTCTCTTATATATATTTTTATTTTTCACTTGATTTTTATTTTTTATCTTTTTAACTTTCTTTTTAGGAAAGACTATCTTTTTCTTTTGTTTGAGTTCTTTATAAACATTTTTTCTTTTGGCTGGGGGGGGAAAGAGTATTTAGATGCTGTAACACTGCCAACTAGAGGCTTGAAAATATTTTATTTGAATTGGGGAGAAAAGCACTTCTTTTCAAGGACATTTTAATGTGATAAGATAGAGGGAGAATACAGTAAAATATTATTACAGGTGCTCTCTTGGACTCTTATCAATATTTTAACATTTGAGGCTTGGCTTTGAAGCTGCTGGAGAAGACAGTCATAATAAGAGCCTTGGATAAAGAAATAAAGTGCAGTGTACAGTGCATATATATATATATATATATATATATATATATATATATATATATATATATATATATATATATATATATATA
>BLBF01012619.1:0-10244 GCA_015471245.1 Laticauda colubrina | reverse complement strand
CTATTCCTATTCCTATTCCTATTCCTATTCCTATTCCTATTCCTATTCCTATTCCTATTCCTATTCCTATTCCTATTCCTATTCCTATTCCTATTCCTATTCCTAATTCTATTCTATTCCATTCCATTCCATTCCATTCCATTTTATTCTATTCTATTTTGTTTTCTGTTCTGTTCCATTCCATTCCCTCTCCATAGTCCTCTAATTGCCAGAACCCCCCAGTTCCAACAACGAGGTTCAAGCCAACCCACGAAGCACAAGGGCAAGATGCCCTGCTCTCAAAATCCCAACCCACAAAACATAGTTCAAGACTTAGAATAAAAAATTCTGGAACAACTTTCTTCTTATGCCACCCATGCGGCAAATTCACAGGAGTCCTATCTCTCGCCATGTACACATGTACATCCGAGTTGGACTGGAGGACCTCCAAGGTCCCTTCCCACTCTCTTTTGATTGATTGAAATTATTAACTATGCCTCTCCCGGTGCCTCTTCAATGGAGACGTGCAGTGTTTTACACAGAGAATGACCTGAGCCACTTCTCCTTCCTCTCTCCTGTGTCTCTTGTCTGTTGTAACTGACGGAGCTGGTAGCAGAGCCAGACAGGAAGGAGGTTTGGGAGGAACATGGTCCAGTCCTGGAGGCTGAGAAAGGCTCAGAATGAAGGGCTCGGACAGCAGTGAGGTGGGGGAGTAGCTGGAGCTGGTTCCCAGCCTTTGCATGCGCAGAGCTGCCAAAAGGAAGGCACAATTAAGAACTCACGGTTGATGTGGAAGTAAGGCCACAGGTGGACAATGAATGGCCGCTCCCATCAGGATTAAAAGAGGAGCAAAAGTGGAGGAGGCTTTTTCAGGAAACTAGTCATTTGTCCAGCCTCATGAAGATCTGTCTGTGTAACCTAGAGATTCTGTGCCCAGCCCTTCCTTGTCAACACTGCATGTGGAAATATTTACTGGGCAGCTTTCCAAGATAGATAAGGTCTGAGCTATTAATTATATCTTTGCAACACTGTTTACCAGGCCGATGGCTGAATGTGAATGCAATAAATTCACATTAATTTAATAAAAGAGATTTTTCTGGGACACAGAGTTGGCTTAGTGCTTTGTGAGGAAGCCTAGGACAGAACAGCGCCCTCTCTTACCTGCTGCCTTATTTTTTTTTTCCCCACCAGACCTACATCTTTGACTTAAGTGTCAACAAATACGAACCCATTTGCCACCAGCCGGTGGTAGCCAAGAAGCGGAACAAAATCACTCACGTCCAGTTCAATGCCATCTACCCCATCATCATCGTCGGGGATGACCGTGGCCACGTCACCTGCCTGAAACTCTCTCCCAACCTCCGCAAGATGCCCAAGGTAAGTGACTTTGTAAAGGGGGCCACACCTGCTCAGGTACTCTCCACTTGGGGAGTTTTCTGATGGCCCTCATTGAGGTTGGCCATTCGTAGGCGATGTAAAATGGTGCACACTGTGGTTCCTTGGTATTCAACTGCTTTGAAACTCATCGAATTTGGTACTCAATGCATTTTGATGGGAAAATTTGGTCCCAATACTCGTGGTTTGTTTGGTACTCGACACACAAGCTAGAATTTGTTGGTATCGGTGGTTGTTTTTGTGACTCGCTATCCTTTCCAGCCAAAACACGGAGTGGTGTGTTAGTCATGTGGGAGCTCTTGGCCTTTGCACATCCTTTTGCCTTCTTAGCTTAGCTTCTGTGGTCATTTTGTATATTCTTGCATGTTTTTTCCTCATTAATTCAGGTAAAGTGAAGCTTTTATTTTGTTTACTCTTAAGTATTTATTAAAACTGATTAGGGGACTGGAGTCTAAAATATACGAAGAATGCTTGGAGGAATTGGGGATGTCTAGTTTAATGAAGAGAAGGATGAGGAGTGACATGGTGGCCGTCTTCTCATATCTGAAGGGTTGCTCCAAAGAAGAGGGAGTCAAGCTATTTTCCAAAGCCCCTGAAGGCAGGACAGGACAGGAGCAATGAATGGAAGCTAATCAAGGAGAGATCCAACCTAGAGTTAAGGAGAAATTTCCTAACAATGAGAAAAATTAATCAGTGGAGCAGCTGGCCTCCAGAAATTATGAATTCTCGAACACTGGAAGTTTTAAAGAAGAGGTCAGACAGCCAATCTCTTGAGAAGAGGGTTATGACTAGAAGACCTCCAAGGTCCCTTCCAGCTCTGTTATTCTGTTACATCTCATGTAAAGTAATGATGTACAACTGTACCTTTTTACATATTTCCTTAAAAGTTTGCATTGTCTTTGGTTTGGGAACACACTAAATTTATTTACATTATTCGTTATGCGAAAAATTTGTTGGATACTCATCATTTTTGGTATTCATTACACCTTCTGGAATCAATTAACAACAAATGTCAAGGTACTACCATATTTTGCATTTTGAGCTTATTAGAATTTGAGGTCCCAATCTGAGCCGGAGTTGTGCAAGACTAAAACAGAATGAAATCCACACACACTGTTTGTACAGGCAAAAGTTTATTCAAGAACGTGAAGACAACCCTGGAAGAGACCTCCAATTTAGGGATGGAGAGGCTGTTTGTACTTAAAGGTTTCAGTGGTGCTTTTGTGAGGTGTGGGTACATGTGTGAATGTGCCCTCTGTAAGGTTTAATTTCCGGAACGTGGAGCTTTGGTGCAAATGTTCTAATCTTACTTTGTTAAGTGTGTAGGTCTTTCCCCTTTGATGCATGCCAATGTGCTGGTTTCGGTTGCCACCTCTCTGTAGCTTTGCATTTTCTCTCTCTGCTATTGTTGTATTTGCACAAGTTAATTAGTTAATTAATTACAAGAGGAAGAAGTGGATCAGTTTTCTTTGCAACACAGTTTCCTAGTTTGGTTACTGTGGGTCATGTTAATAATCAAAGCGAGGGTCAGAGACAGCCCAGGCCTAAATCTAATTTTGAATTAAAGTTCTTTCTTCCATTATAAAAATGCATTCCACAATCTTATTAAAATTGAAGTTGTTGATCTTATTTTGGCCTACCAACCTGAGAGCTTGAAACACAAAGAAATTGGCCATGAAAAGGAAAGTTCTACATTTAGGCAAGAAAAACCAAATGTACAGGTAAAGTATAGGTAGTACCTTGCTCAATAGTAGTAGCTGTGAGAGGGATCTTGGAGCCCAAGTGGACAATCACTTAAATAGGAGCCAGCCATGTGCTGCAGCTGCCAATAAAGCCAACACAGTTCTAGGCTGCATTTAAAGAGGGATAAAATCAAGACCATGTGATGTATTAATACCACTTTATAATGCCTTGGTAAGGCCGTACTTGGAATACTGCATCCAGTTTTGGTAGTCACGATGTGAAAAAGATGTTGAGACTCCAGAAAAGAGTGCAGAGAAGAGCAACCAAGAGGATTAGGGGACTGGAGGCAAAAACAATTGCTGGAATTGGATATGTCTAGTTTGATGAAAAGAAGGACTGGGGGGTCATGATAGCAAGGTTACAATATCTCAGGGATTGCCACAGAGTCGGGGGGGGGGGGATGTCAACCTATTCTCCAAAGCACCCAAAGGTAGGAGAAGTAATTTGCTTGGCAGGGCAGGAGCAGGAATTTCAGACTTGAAAGCCCGACAAAACTCACACAGTTGGGAAGATGCCAGGAACACAAATAAGCCACAAGAAGACCAGATAAATTCACGTTTGCTCCCAAACAGCTTGCTACGCGCAGCTTCCCTTTTTATACACTGTGTTCCCAACTACAGCTAATGAAGGGAATCAGGGCCCTTTCCTCCTCATAAGCCACACAACCCATGTTGCTCCCTTCTCTGTTCCTGCATGCCCTAGGATGAAGAGGTGAGCCTGGGTCTTCCTCTGAATTCCCTCCCCCTTGTTCTACCTCTTCTCTGCTCTGCCCAGCCGGACTTTGCCCTTGCCCAGTTTCCTCCACAGCCAATGGAGCCACATTCCTGCTCCCTGTTGGCTGTTCAGCTTCCTCCTCCGAGTCAGATTCTGACAGAGGCATGACAGAGCTTCTTTACCGGAAACAAATTCCTTGTGTGTGTAATCCCACTTGGCCAAATAAAATATTCAGTTCAGTTCAACACAACAACTGTGTTGGGAAAGGCCATAAAATGGGGCAAAACTCACTTAACAGCCGTCTCTCTTAGCAGTGGAAATGTTGGGCCCTAATGCAGTCATAAGTCGAGGAGTATCTGCACTCTAAGCACCGGCATGCGAAATAAACGAACACGCATGATTTATATCCTTGGACTATTATTGACCTTATATTTTTCCCTTCCAGAGTTTGAAAAGCAGTTTGCAATCAATAATGCATTTTAACATAAGGGAGGCCTTGAGCCTGTAAACAACTAGCTGGAAATGCTTGCTATTTTAGCTTAGCGTGGTTCTTGAAATGAGATCATGTTTTGCATTTCTGGAAATGCGCGGCGCTCAGGGTTTCAGCGATGTTGCAAAGCCACATTTGAAGGCCATAAAGTAAAGGTTGTTATTATGCTAAGGAAGTTGAGGTGCAGCTGGGCTTTATTCTGAGTCATCCAGACAGTCAAATCTCGCCCTTCCAATTTCACTCCAAGCTGGCCTGATAAAATGCCCCAAATAATGGCACTCTATGAAAGGATGGTGGATTTGGGGCAGAGGGGCAGGATGAACCCCTGTTTAATACAAGAGGAACAGATTAACAGAGTTGTAGGTCATCTAGTCCAACCCCACGTCCAAGCAGGAGACCCTACACCAGAGGTGGTCTTCAGCAGGATCTGACTAGTTCTGGAGTACCAGTCGCGGAAATTTTGAGTAGTTGGGAGAACTGGCAAATGTCACCCCTGACTGGCCCTGCCAACCCCATCTCTTCTCTGCCTCCCACTGAGTCCCAGCTGATCGGCTGGGTCTCCTTTGGCTGCCCTGCACAGGAGAACGGATCTGGAAAGCAGGTTAGTGGGGTGGGGAGGGAATGAGGGTTTTGCAATATCCTTCCCCTGCCACGCCCACAAAGCCATGCACACCAAGCCACGTCCACAGAACTGGTAGTAAAAAAAAATTTGACTCCCACCACTGCCCTACACCATTTCTGACAAATGGCCATCCAGTCCCTTCATGAAAGCCTCCAGTGATGAAGCTCCCACCACTTCCGAAGGCGAGCTTAGAAGTGGGGCTGGACAGAATTACAGAATTGGAAGGGACTTTGGAGGTCTTCTAGTCCAATTCCTATACCACTCTGGACAAATGATGTCCAGTCCCTTCATGAAAACCTCCAGTGTTGGAGCACCCATAACTTCTAGAGGGAAGCTGTTCCACCAATGAATTTGCTCTCACTGTTAGGAAGTTTCTCCTAACTTGGATCTCTCTTTGATAAATTTGCATCTGATGCTTCTTGTCCTGCCTTCTGGTGCTTCGGAGAATAGGTTGACCTCCTCTACTCTGAGGTAACCCCAGTATTTGAAGGGCTGCCACAAAGAAGAGGTGGGGGGGGGGTCAACTTATACATTGCAATGTCCTACCAGTTAATGAATACTTCAGCTTCAACCATAACAGTACAAGAGCACACAATAGATCCAAACTCAAGGTAAACTGCACCAAACTTGATTGCAGGAAATACGACTTCAGCCATAGAATGGTCAATGTTTGTGATACTCTACCTGACTCTGCGGTTTCTTCCCCAAACCCCAAAAACTTTAACCTTAGACTGTCTGCTGTTGACCTCACCCCTTTCCTAAGAGGTCTGTAGGGGGTGTGCATAAGCGCACCAATGTGCCTACTGCCTCTGTCTTAATGTTCCCTTTTATTTGTATCCATTTCATGTTTTCATAATCATGTTTATACTTGTTATCTAACACTTGCTTGACAAATAAATACGCGCGCACACAATTTTTGGCCCAGGAGCCCAATAAGGTTAGCCACCACTGGTATAGGGTTTCCTGCTTGAAGACAGGGTTGGACTAGAAGACCTCCAAGGTCCCTTCTAGCTGTGCATTCTGTCATTCTGTGTTTGCACTGGAAATTGGGGTTTTCTGCAAAGGAAAGCCCTCCTGGTGCTATTTGGTCTCGTATAAAGGCTGGTGCATGGATCTTGTCTGTGTGATCCTTTAATGACTGGGAGGAAATCTGCAATTATCCACGACCCAGGCTTCTCTGTGAATGAAGGAATGGCTCTGCCTTCCCACACGCGGTGGCCTTTTGCTTAGGCAGAATTTAGCAGCACTTAAAATCTATCAAACTGGCAAAGTAAAAGCACCCAGTCTGTGCTTAAGAACTTCCCTCCAGAGATAAAGTCTTCTCCCCCCCGCCCTCCATTTCAGTTGAATGGTGGCATTCTGGTTTTTTTGTCAAGAATTGTTCATTTGTTCATTTATTCATTCTGCTGCTCTTCTGTCTCGTCTATCGTTTTGGTTTTACCAGAGATATTTTATGTATTTATTTTTCAAATATTTTTCTTGCAATTTTTTTCCCTTTGCACATCTCAATCATCTTGAACAGTACAGAGGCATCTTTGTTACAAATACACATTTCCATACATTTCTAGTTGTTTATGTACATTTCTATACCCCAGGGGTGGCTGACCTTTTTTGGGATCCTGTGCCAAAAATTGTGCATGCGCATTCTTGTGCCAGGCCTCGGAACGCCATGCCCCCTGCGCATACGTGCGCAATCCCACCCATGCCACCCCCCTTATCTGCACTGCACCTCACAGCTGATTTTCGGCTGGTTTGAGGCCTTTTTCGGCCTTCCAAAGACTTGAAAAAAGCCTTTGCAGGCCGAATAATAGGCCCGTTTCCTGACTTCCGGTATTACAGGACAGTCCTTGACAGCCACACTCCCACTCCCTGTCAGCTGTCCGGCTTCCCCCTCAGATTCAGACTCCAACAGGGGCATGACAAAATGTATGTTGCTAAGCGCAACATAACAGGGAGGACAATTAACCAGTGGAACAACTTGCCACCAGAAGTTGTGGGTGCTCCATCACTGGAGTTCTTTAAGGAGAGACTGGACATCCACTTGTCTGAAATGGTAGAGCATTGGGCAGCGGGCTGGACTAAAAGACCTTCAAGGTCCCTTCTAGCTCTATTCTGAATGTAAGATTCTGAACCTTCAGAGCACTGAGCTAGTCCGGCTCCTTGTGCCAGCACATCTCTCCGGGCTTCAGTCAAGGAAGAACATTGTTAGCAATCAAGTCTGCCTCTTTCCAAGGAAGAGCCACCGCTTAATTGTGTGTTATCGCGAAATGTCTTCCTTGGAGGAGATGAAGATAATTCTAATTTCAGCTGTCGAGAGGTCAGGGAGCATCCTTCACCCTTCTAAGCTGGATTAATGCCCAAACGCAATCAGGACAGCAACGGGGTGGCTGTTCTTGACTCTATTTTGCCAACAGCTTCTCCGAGCAATTTGCCCTCTTCTTCTTGGACAGAGATTTATATTGCTCATGTAACCCTGGCTTGCTCTCTCATGTGACTCACAACAGCCATCGAACCCGCAATCAAAAAGCTATAAATATAATGAGCAACAAATGAATAGCCCCAGGAACGTCTTTGATTGCAAACTGGGCCATTTGGAAATGGCAGGCTGAACCAAATACCGAGGAAACTTGACCTGGAAAGAGTCAGGTTGAGTCAGGGCAAGGCATGATGGGTCTCTCTCTCTCCCAGCCTTTGATGGTTCTCAGCACAGACCGAGTTTCTCTTGCCAAGTTCAGGTGAGGAAGGCTCTTTGGTGTGGGGTCCTTAATGGTCCCTGAGCTTGGGGGTTTTCTGGCAGACGTTTTGGGGTTTTCTGGCAACTAGGTAACAACATCAGTGCTAGAAAGGAGGGAGGTTCATGGAGGGGAGAAGGAGAAAGGCAGGGGGAGGGGGAAGAGGAGGAGGACTGTGGGGGTTTTGGTATTCTTTGAGCTGGATGGTTTTCTTGCAGACGTTTGATGACCCAACGAGGTGACATCATCAGTATTTAAGGTGAAGGGAGGAGGAAGAGGAGGAGGAAGAGAGGAGGAGGAAGAGGAAAAGGAAGGGAAGGAAAAGGAGGAGGAGGAGGAGGAGGAGGAGGAGGAAGAGGAGGAGGAGGAGGATGACAACTGTGGGGTTTTCTATATGCTTTGAGCTGGATGGTTTTCTTGCAGACATTTGATGACCCAACTTGGTAACATCATCATTGCTAAGGGTGAAAGGTTTCTGAAGCTGTGGGGCAGTTGTTGCTCCCTGAACCTGGTTGCTTTCATGCAGACATAGATTTTACAAACCACTTGTAGATTTCTCCAACATGGAGAAAACTCAGACAGAAACATGTTGCAAGTGCAGAGCAGAAACTCAACTCAGGAGCTCAGAAACAGACATCGGTTTCATTTCAGTTCAGCAGGCAAGCCGAGAAGAGAAGCAGTTTCATTTCCAATAGACAGACTCAACATAGCTTTAGAGCTTTAATATAGAGCCACGCCTAGGCTACTTCTAGTTTCAGTTTCCAGCCTAGGCTACTTCTAGTTTCAGTTTCCAGCCTAGGCTACTTCTAGTTTCAGTTTCCAGCCTAGGCTAATTCTAGTTTCAGTTTCCAGCCTAGGCTACTTCTAGTTTCAGTTTCCAGCCTAGGCTAATTCTAGTTTCAGTTTCCAAAAGAGTCCTCATTGGTTGACTTAGTTGCTGTGCCTCTTCGTTGGCTGACCTTGTTACCGTGCTCTGTTCCAGTTCATGAATATACTCTGACATCTTCCTGTAAAGCAGAAACTCCCGATAGAAGGGAGCTGATCTAGAGAACAGACTAGGAGGAAAATGATAGCAATCTTCCAATGTTTGAGGAGCTACCACAAAGAAGAGGAAGGGGTCAACCTATTCTCCAAAGCAACAGAGGGCAGGAGAAGAAACAATGGATGGAAACTGAACAAAGGAGAGAAGCAACCTGGAACGAAGGAGAAACTTCCAAACAGTGAGGACAATTAACCAGCGGAACAGCCTCCCACCAGAAGTTGTGGGTGCTTCAACACTGGAAGTTTCAAGAAGAGACTTGGAAAGCCACCTGTCTGAAATGAAACAGGGTCTCCTGCTTGAGCAGGGGGTTGGACTAGAAGACCTCCAAGAAGTCCCTTCCAACTCTGTTATTCTGTTAATTAATCAGTGGAGCGATTTATTTTCAGAAGTTGTGGGTGCTCCAACATTGCTGATTTTGAAGAAAAGATTGGATGATTTGCCTGAAATGATCTAGGGTCTACAGCTTGAACAGAGGAGCTGGACTAGAAGACCTTCAAGGTCCCTTCCAGCTGTCTTCTCTTCAGAAATCTGCTTTTTCACAACAGAACAGGGCTTGAGATGATTTCCTGCATTTTAACTGCCACCTCCTTACCAATGCTTGCCAGCTGATTCTGGGAACTGAGTGTGTTTGGCCTAGGGCAAATAGACCTGGTGTTCTTGTCTGAAACCCTGTTGTGTTTTTTTATGCATGTTTGTGTGTGTGTGTGTGTGTGTGTGTGTGTGTTCATTCTGTCACCTGAGACCAAATCAGCCTCAGGGAATATGAATGAAGCGCTTTCTTTGTGGGCTCTGCCAATATTTCCTTCAAAACAACAGGCCCTGTGGGCAGGGAAAGTTCCAGTTACAGATTCAAAAGCGAATTTTGATTTCAAAATTTGGAAATATTTACCCATCACTGTTCTAAGTAAATAGGTCTTTTGGAGGGCTTATCTTAGAGGCACACATAAAAGTTGCTCGGGAAGTGAAGGCCAACCTTTTCATCGTCGCGTGCCGAAAGTACGTGCGCGCGTATGTGCCTGCACCCATAATGCAATGTGTGCATGACCCTCCCCCACTCCCTGCACATGCCCATGTGACCCTCCCATGTGCCGTGCACCTCTGCGCATGCCCATGTGTCTCCCGTGCCCCTGCCCCAACCCCTGCGCACATGTGGCAGATGCCGGACAATCGGCTGGCTGGCGGGAGGCACGCATGCATGCACAGTGGATCTGTCCCGGGCAATGGCTCATGTGCCGGCAGAAATGGCTCTGGGTGCAACTTCCAGCATGTGTGCCATAGGTTTGTTATCATGTTACTAGGGCTTATTTTCAGGATAGGTCTTATTTTCAAGGAATCATCTGTCTAACTATCTACATGCCTACCAATCTACCTACCTACCTACCAATATAACTATCTACCTGCAATATCTATCTGTCTGTCAGTCTGTTGGTCTGCTGCCTACCCACCCACCCACCTACCTATTTATCTACCAATCTACCTACCTACTTACCTACGCACATACCCATCTTATTGCATTATCTCTCTCTC